>DF361748.1:0-22168 GCA_000787875.1 Solanum virginianum
GACTTAGGAAGCTAGCAAGTGAGTCACCTACTTGCTTAGCTTAAATTTGCTTGCTAGACGGAGACGAGGCCCGATGTCGAATCTGTCCAAGTTCGATTATGAATAAAGTATGTGTTAAGGGTGTAACTTTAGCCCATGTTTTAGCATCATAAAAGGACTATATGTTCATCCCAATAATAATAGAAAAAGGTCCCACGCCCATCACAATTCATTTGATGATTTAGGCCCAACTAACTAAAGAGAAATGGGAAAATGGGTAGCAAAGGCCCATCAATTTAAAACCCATTAAGGCCCAAGTGAAAGGTGGAAAATGGTACATTACTTACTTGATAAAATAAGGCCTAAAATCCAAGAGAAAGTTAGCCAAAATTATCACTTTAAAAAGGCTTACAAGCAACTCCTTCAAGTCAGTTAACTTAGACAAAAAAATCAGCTTTCCAAAGCTTTCTCTCTAAGGCATGAAAAAGGACCTTGCAGACTTTGTGGCTCAATGTCTAAATTGCCAACAAGTGAACGTATAACACCAAAAGTAAGGAGGTTATATGCAATGTATAGAAATTCCAACATGGAAGTGGGATATAATTAATATGGATTTTGTTATCGGTTTGCCTCGCTTATTTCAGAAGTGTTTTCTCATGAAAAACAAGATATTAAGCCGATTATACCTTTGCTGAAATTGTTGGATAGCATGTGTTCCAAAGGTTGTTGTACATTTTTTCTTGTTTATTTGGAAGCCTTCCTTTCTTTGGTTGGATTATTTATCAAGGGAGACTACTATTATTAATGAGTCTTGGTTCTATAATGATGTATGAAGGCTGTTGCATCATTTTTACAATCCACAAAAGTGAGTTCTTGTATGATCTCGTAATTGTGCTCTTAATAGGAACTTGTGGGCTGATAATTGAAGATTGTTGTTTCACGTTCTCCACATAATTTAAAAGTATTTTTACACTATTTTAAGAGTGGTTATATTTGTATGTATAGTGGGGACTATTTGGTTAAAGTTGGAACAAATTTGGAATTATCGACGTCGAAATGTAGCGAAGGGGTGTAATGTTATGCCGCTTATTTGTATGCTATGTAGAATTGTTATGTGTTGTGCTTTATGGGCTGTTATAAGATTTTTACGATACTAAAACATGCTGCACATGATATGTATATGAGAATGTGTATTATAAAATAGTATTAGAGGCAAAAAGGTTGAAAGAATATGCTCGGGTTTATAATTATACGCTTGCTGCCCGTGTGTCCTTTTTTTATGAGATTGGGCTGCCGAGATATATTTATTGGCTGCTAATGCTAGTTTAATCACATACTATACTATAAATAAACATTTTGATGAAGGCAAGGTTATCTCAAGGTAATAATGAGGGCATATATCAAGGTATGTAAGGCTACTCGATTTCGTATTACTTGGCATGAAATCTAGATTCTTCCTTGGTACATAGAGGCTCTTACCTTCTCCGATGTAACAAATAGCCATGTCTCCATTCTTTGACATGTTCATATGCTCCCATACATAGTCACTTGCAAACCTACATACCTACTTGGGTACGAAGATACACGAGTTCGTTCTACTAAATAAAGTTCATGTGTTGTTCTACCTCCTATGCACTTCATTATTTGTGTAATCTACTCCTTTCATTATGGTGTTGTCTTTTGTCATTATTTACATTTCATAGGTTGTATCTACATTCCTACAGTTCCAATATTATGACTACCAAAAGAAGCATCTCAAAAGTAATTGAAAGATAAAGTATATTGCCTATTGATGGGTGGTAACTTGAAGGGTAGAAGAATCACCTAGCCAGGGTCGATCCTATCATGGGGGATAGACCAAGGGGTGAAAGGAAAAGCCTAACCAGGGCTGATATTGATACAGATTTACCACTGATCAGCTGGTCATTTGTATTACATATTGTGCATAGATTATATAGTAAAGGTAAAGTAATAAAAAGAACATAAAGTACAACATCCCATAGTATAACTACTGGTGGTCTCTTATCCTACACTAGTGCATGTTTCATTTGAGTTATTACTTCATATACAGTATTTCCTGCCTTACATATACAGTACATTATCTCATACTAACGTCCCTTATGAGTGACCTATATTTCATGCTATAGGTACAAGTGCTAGTAGATCCCCCCAGTAGGAGTACAGGATATCCAGCTATTGTTACCAAGCTCCTAGTTGCTTTGGAGTTTTGTGTGTCTAGAGCTTATATTTTTGTATTGTAGAGTTAGTCGAGGCATGACCTGTACTGACCCTTATCAGATACTTTTCCTTATCTAGAGGCTTTATAGACTATATAAATTAAAGTGTAGTCATGTCTCATACTTCAGACAACGTGGCCCCAACGGCCTAGCCATATGCATTTCCTTTTGGCTTGTTATTACTGTTTACCTCCTTAAAGGTATGTTGAGTGTAGAAACACCTTCTAATATATATAGAAAGTACATGGGTACAGGTTGGTTCACTGTTATTACTGTTTACTTTCTTAAAGGCATGTTAAATGAAGAAATCCCTTATAATATATATATAGAAAGCACATGGATATAGGTTGGTCCTCCCGAGCCTTATCGCCAATGGGCCAGTCCACCTTCACGGGACTTTAGGCATGACAGGAAATTAGGCCTGAATAACATACGGTGGATGGTGGTCTCTGAGATGTCCACCTGCTGGCCCCTCACACTAGTATGCATCAGTCTGGGCTGAGTGAGGGGCTTCTTCCTCTTGGGAAGAGTGATAAGGATTGTGATTGCGTATGATGCATAAAGCTTTCTTACCATGGTTGGGGAGTACCTCCCTAGTGCTTTGGTTAACCACTGGAGCCCGTGTCTGATGATGGTGTCCTAGAGTCCGAGGACACTGTTTAATCAAGAGGAGATGATCCAAGGCTCCTCATAAATAGAGTGGGTTACTTTGCCCCACTCATTACTCTGTATGCCTTCTATATAGATGTCCTGTATTCCCCGCAATACACCACCGACTGGTGAAAACATTGGGGATGATGGTGATACTTGTAGTGGTACGACAGAGGACTCTGTCTCCTACTCGTCATCAGATCCTGACTCTGAGTCTAACTTCTTGATGATATTCATGCTCTAATAAGAAAGTGGTAGAACAAAGTAAAATAAACATTATACTATGATATGAGAAAACACTCATGTTTAGGGACAACTTAGGAATTGAGTTCCCCATGGTTCGTTGACTTGATTACCCTAGATAACAAAACTACAATTAGAGATTCGCAAGCAGGACGGTAACTTAGGTTCTTCCAGCCATCTTTGGAAGGTAAAGGTTGAATTTCACCATGGTGCTTGGTCGGAAAACACGGAATTCTAACTAACCATTACCTATTGTCCCAGTCAACCTCCCCTTGGTCAGGTTGGGTTGATTAGATGAGAACACATCAATCAAATCCTGTCATTTATTTCTTTTTTCATATTCGTCACTACCTTGGTCGGGATCATGATAGTAGGTGGGGTTTTGTGTTGACCATGACCAAACAACAATCATAACCAAGAGAAATAGACAATACATGAAAAACCCCAACCATAGAAATGCACTAACCTATTTCATCTCAATAGGTGCTTAGCTACTCATGGCTAAGGAAAAACCAACAAAAATGCAAATATAAGACTTGATTGAGAATTTTACCCAAAGCAATGAAGGTTGAAGACACCACCAATTGCAAACCAAAAGCCTGATAGGTTGACAATGAGTACAAGGCAAGATTTGAAATCCGCAAAAGTGGGTTTTCCAAGAGAAAATGATAAACTAAGCTAAAACCTATAAAATTCTTGAGAGAATATTCAAAGATGATGTTCTCTTCTGAATTTTGAATCTCTCTAATAAAATCCTAACTTAAAGTATTTATAGTGTTTACAAAATAACCCTAAAAATTACACATAAAAGACAATTGCCAGCTGGTATGCCTCATAGGTACGACCTGTAGGGTGACCTACGAATCATAATTGGGGTCTTGTATTAGGTTCTTAGCATCTTGGACTTAATTGGTATGACCCATTGGTACGAGTCATAGCTTGGGCTATGACTCATATGCTCCTCTTGTAGTCTAGGCCTTCAATTTTTGGTCTAAAATTTTGGCTCTCTAATTCCTGCTACGACTACACCTATATGAGTCGTAGTAAGACTACGACTCGTAGGGTAGCCTCGTAGGGTTGACCTCCACTTAGCAGATTTTTAACTATTTTGGTCTCTGTTTATTGCGATGATACTATGACTCATAGGTGAACTCGTATGTCCTAAGCTTTAGCAAAATCTGTAATTTTTCTCCTAAATCATACCAACCTAACTTTTCAGCAAGAACAATACAAAAATACATAAAACCATAAAAAGTTGCATTAAGATCTCACAACATCCCTTATTTTAGACATCAAATGTGTTGTATTTTGATAGCACATCAACACCTTCAACTTAGAATTGTTGCTTGCCCTCAATCGAGACTCAATCTACATAGACAATGAGCGATATATAGCAACTATACCAAGGGCATATACATCATTCACTCTAATCTAGTTACCCAACTATCATTTTCTAAACCAGAGTGCAAAGCTACTAAGCGCAACAAAAACATGATGATGAATATGGCAACCCAACTATGATAAGCTAAGGAGCATCAACCATCCACAATCACTGGTATGGCCATATGCTAATCAAGTAGTGAAAATTTTGTCACAAAAAAGAAGTCCCTCTCACTCACTCAAGAAGCATTTAGAATGCAGTGACTGAGGAAACATTCTCACTCTCACAAATAAAATTCATGCAAAATGACTAACACCATAGGCTTTCCTCTATACTCATCTTCCGGCTTGGTGACAAAGTGGATTTCCATCACTTTAGGACTTATGGCCTTGTAACATAGGTTCAAGGGGCTTTGGTATGGCATTTTAGGCAAGTAGTGACTAATAGATATCCCTGAACCATATTTACCAACACATTTGACTTCATAACCCAACCATTTTCCCGAGTGCTTTCTTTCTCTTTCCAACTATGCCTTATTTCTTAACTCATTTTGCTAATTTTCTTTCTTAATTCAAGGCACTGTTAATCTCTTTTTGCTCCCCGTGCTCATGATTTTTCATTTTTCTCTTTATTTCCCCACTAACCACCTCATTCTTTTTACTTTACCACATTAAGAGTCACCCTCAACTTGGGCTTTTAGCCTGAGATGAAGTACACAATATCTATTCCCCAAACTAGGGACACCATTTGTAGCCACCCTTAACTTAGGCTTTTAGCCTCAACAAACGTTCACATGTTAAAGGATAGACCAGTGCCAATATCAATGTATTTCATCAAACAAGGTTAAGTTGGCAAGGTGTCAAGAAATAATGAGTACATGAGAAGCAAAAAAATTTGGAATAAGGGATTTCCTCACTCATTTGATAGGTCATTTAGGCTAAAAGTAGGTTCACTAAAAGAACAAAGGCCTAAGATCCTTTCCAAAACAACCATATCACCAAACCAATCTTAAGTACTAAAGCAAGTTCTGAGTCCATATAAGATGCAGGAATGCAGCAAAATAAGCTCACAACACACATGGCATTGCACCCACAATCAAGTATGGACTTACATATCATGCTTAAAGCCTCAATATACCTTTATATTATAAGAACAAACAGCACCAGATCATCAAAATGCATGAATACATCAATAACCACAATCTCAAAAAATTTGAGGGTACCCAATTTTTAAAAATCATTCAAAAAGCATTTAAAGACAATGTATATTCTAACAGATAACACTTCTATGAATTTACACATTATCTATACTACTTAAACATGCTAATTCAACAGAAAATTAAGCATCCACAAGAAAAAAGAATCATGGCAAGAAAACTTTGGGATCAAAGATAGGGGAAGTTATGGACTCGAGGCTAATCATACTTCACCTTAATCCATAACTTCCCACACCCCACCAAAATATAATACTTTGTCCTCAAAGTAAAGACAAAAATGAAAAACCAAACTCGATAACATAGAGTTATATAAATACATACATTAAAAACCAAAAACTCACATCAAAAATATAAGTAAAAACAACATCCAACATAAAATATTTAAGCAAATCCAAAAACCAACATAATAAAAAGATTGTCTAACGAAAGGAACAAAGTATCCATAAAGGAAAGATATGAACTAGGGTCAAAAGAGTCAAACATCATGGTACATCAACCACATATCTCTGGTTGGTCCGCAGAGTCCTAGGTCACCATCTCCTCCTCAGTAATCTGGGCTATGAGGGTGAAAGGTGTGGGGATTTCTGACAGAATTAGGGTGTAGAAATGAAAATGGGGGTCAAATTTTATTTTGACCCCCTTTTTATAACAAACCAGGTCACCCTTTAAAAAGTTATAGATCGGGACTATGAGACCCATACTACAAGTCGTAGGGTGTCCTACGACTCATAGGTCATGGTCTCGTAGTAGACCCAACACTTGTGAAAATTTAGAATCCATACTTGGGCACTACGAACCCTACTTACGACTCATAGAAGACACTATGAATCATAAGGTTGACTCATAGTGTGTGTACCAACATCTAATACTCACAGTTTCCCTCTACGAAGCATGACTATGAGTCGTAGTGGTAGCCTCTACAAGGCATGATTAAGAGTCAGAGTGGTGACTACGACTCGTAGGTCTACTCGTAGAGACTATTCCAACTGTCATTTTCTCATATCTTCAGTTCTTTAATTTTCACTTATAGACCAAGTCTCAAAATACAATAATCTTCAAAATATTACAAATGCACCAATGTCTTTCAACTTAAAACAAACAAACACCTTACTACCTAAGAATTCCAATAACTAAACACACTTGAAACAAACAAACACTTATGAAAAGTGCTTAGGTTGCCTCCCAAGAAGTGCTTTGTTTAATATCATGGCTCGACTTTGTCATCATCCTTCATTAACAATCATTAAGGGTCCATACCTCACTCTTTGATTCATCTAGGTGTTTTATTGACTAGCGAATGTGGAACATTACTTCTGCATCATTGACCCTAAATCAATGTTAACACGAATCCATATCCACTAGAGCTCTCCCAGTTGCCAGAAATGGTCTTCCCTAAATAATGGGCACTTCAAAATAAACCTCACAATCAAGGATCACGAAATCTGCAAGAAAGATAAATTTATTGACTTTAACAAGCACGTCAAGAAGCATTCTCTCTAATTTTTTGATGGTTCGATCTGCCATTAGCAATCGTATTTTTGTCAAAGTAGGAGTTGCCAAGCCCAAGCTTTTTAACTAAGGAAAGAGGCATTAGATTGATGATCGCTCCTAAATCGCATAATGCTTTTATGAATTCAACATCACCAATGGTGTAAGGGATGGTGAATGCTTCGGGGTCCTCTCATTTTTGAACAAGGTATTTGGTCATGATTGCACTACATTGTTGGAGCTCCTATGAGAACTGTTGGCTTAAAGTGTGAATCTATGTCACCAACTCCTTCATATATTTGGCATACCAGGGCATCTTCTCAAAAGCTTCTAGAAGGGGAATGTTGATGGATAGTTGCTTCAACATCAAGAGGAAGTGTTCGAATTTACCCTCATATTCTTTATTCTTAACCTTTTAAAAGAAAGGAGGAGGAGGCCTTAGAATTGACTTCAATTTTTAGTGCTCCCTTACGTCTTTTCTTTGCATCTCGACAATCTTCGGACCTTCTCCCTCAACCACAACTTCACCACCAAGAACATTCACATCAATTTCATCCATAATTATTGGCATAAGGGGATCTATGGTGCTTTTGCCACTCCAAGTCATGACTGCCATGCAATGCCCTTCATTTTTAGGATTTTGAACTGTATTGCTTGGTAAGGTGCCCTTTTGGCATTTGTTCAATTGTGAAGAAACTTGCCCAAATTTTTGTTCCAGTTGCCTGATCGCCACTGAGCGAGACTCTATTTTTTGGTCAATACTTGAAATAATTTCTTTCATTCCCTTCAAAGTCTCATCTTCATAGTCGGCTTTCTTCAACAATTTGTCAAACATCTCTTCAAGCCTAGAAGTGCTTGGCATAATGTCATGGTTGTGGGGTGGCACATAGGGACCATTCTTTAACCATCTCTTCTACCCCATTCGGCATCCGGTACCCTCCCTCTTTCATAGTAACCACCTCAGTTATCTCTGTAAGCATGATCACAGTTGTAGCTCTGACTTTGATTCCAGGAACCTTGCCTCCAACAGTCAGAATTGGACCTTTGAGGGTTACTCCAGAAACCCACCTCTTGATTCTCACAAAAGAAGCATCTTCATCAAAGAATGGATCTTCATAGATAGGAGCCTTAGGAGGTTGGTGAGTGACCGCTTTCACACTTGCTTGGTTTTACTTCAAGACCAAGTCCATACTTGTGTGAAGTTGAGCAAGTTGCTCTATGATCTCTACATTGACCTTTGCTTGCTCATTGTTGGTGTTGATAGCATAAGAAATTTTCATTGCACCTCGCTCCCGTTGACCCAATTCTCTATTATTCGTGACCACTTGCTCTATCCTTGCGGCTATCAATGCAAATGGTTAGTCAAGAAACATACCTCCCATGATTGTGTCGGCGCAAGCTTGACTATTCCCATCAAGTGCCCGATAGAAAATCTCAACCAAGGCATCATCAACAATCCTGTGATTGGGGACCATCCTCAAGCATTTGGTAAATCTCTCCTATGTTATGCTAATAGTCACCCCGACAATTGCCCAAAGTTGTTTATTTGATCCTTGAGCTTCAACTTCTTAGATGTTGGGAAATATCTTTCAAGAAACACTCTCTGAAGCTCATCCCAACTTGCTATGGTACCCGGAGAAAGCTTAGACAACCATACAACTGCATTCTCAGTCAGTGACAATGGCAAAGCTCTGCCCAACTTGTTATTGTACCCGAAGGAAGCTCAGACAACCACACAGCTGCATTCCCAGTAAGTGACAATGGAAACACCCGCAAACCAACGGTATAAAGAGAAAGACTTTGTATCCCTATGACACTCTTTCAAACAAACACCACATTATGAAGATGACAGTGGAGATCCTCAAAGGAAGCCCTTTGAATAACCGACGATTTTGGAGCATTTGAAGTAATCCACTTGACACCAAGAACTTAGCATCTGCCAATTGTGGAGGAAACACTATAGCACCAGTAACTTCCATGGCCATAGGGTTCAAGGGATATTGGTTCCATCCATAAGCATTTTTGTTGAAGTCCCAAAGTTTTGGCTTGTTATCCCTTGGGGATGGATTCTCCTTTCTTCCCATATCATCATTCATATTTATTTCCTCCACAACCACGATATCCCCATTCACTTGAGCTAATCTTCTAAAGAGTTGATGGATCTCCAAATTGATCAGAGCTAAAGGATTGCCTTGGCTCCTTGTATTGGGCATACAACTTAGTACACCCTGCAATTAAAATCAAACAACAAAAACAAAAGTGAAAGTAAAATACAAGAGAGTTTAGAAATTAACACTAGAATTAACTAATAGTGAAATCAAGTTAAAACCTACCCATAATCCCTGGCAATAGCGCTATAATTGTTTTGATGATATTCACGCTCCAATTAGAAAGCGGTCGCTGTCAGAAATTAAACTAACCAAAGTTTAGGGTCGAATCCACAGGGAATACAAGGTTTGACTATGAGAATTCACTATAAATCCTTTCATGTATGTATAACTAAAATCTCTAAATGGGAGGGGGTTGTGATTCAAGAACAAAGTAATCTAAACACTATACCATGATATGGGAAAACACTCAATTTTAGGGATAACTTGGGAATTGTGTTCCCCATGGTTCGTTGACTCGATTAACCTAGATAATATAACTACAATTAGAGATTGGCATGCATTATGATAACTTAGGTTCTTCCAGCCCTCTTATGAAGGTGAAGGTCGAATTTTACCATGGCACTTGGTCACTACAATTAGAGATTTGCATGCAGGATGATAACTTAGGTTCTTCCAGCCCTCTTATGAAGGTGAAGGTGAAATTTCACCATGGTGCTTAGTCGGTAACCATGGTGTGCCAACTAATCGTTACCTATTGTCCCAATCAACTTCTCCTTGGTCAGGTTTGGTTGATTAGACAAGAACATATTAATCGAATTCTGTCATCTATTTCTTGTTTCCTATTTATCACTACCTTTGTCGGGATCGTGATAGTAGGCGGGGTTTGGTATTGGCCACCATCAAACAATAGTCATAATGAAGAGAAATAAATAATACAAGTAAAACCCTGATTATAGAAATGTACTAACCTATGTCATCTCATGTCAACTACCCATGGTTCCCACAACTCAAGTTGTGGGTGCTTAGCTACTCATGGCTAAGGAAAAACCAACAAAAATTCAAATATAAGACATGATTGAGAATTTTACCCAAAGAAATAAAGGCTGAAGACACCACCAATTGCAAACCAAATGCTTAATAGATTGACAATGAGTACAAGGCAAGATTTGCAGTCCCCAAAAGTGGGTTTTCCAAGAGAAAATGATAAACTAAGCTAAAACCCTAGAAAATTCTTGAGAGAATATTCAAAGGTGATGTTCTCTTCTAAATTTCAAATCTCTCTAATAAAACCCAACTTAAAGTATTTATAGTGTTTTCAAAATAACCCTAAAAATTAAACAGAAAAGGCAGTTGGCAGCTAGTATGCCTCATAGGTATGACTCGCAGGGTGACCTACGAATCGTAATTGAGGTCTTATATCAGGTTCCTTGCATCATGGACTCAACAAGTATGACCCACTCGTTTGAGTGGTAGCTTCTGCTATAACTTGTTTGCTCTTCTCGTAGCCTAGGCCTTCAGTTTTTGGTCTAAAGTTTTGGCTCTCTGATTCCTACTACGAGTATACCTATATGAGTCATAGTGAGACCTACGACTCATAGGGTGGTCTCATAGGGTTGACCTCCACTTAGCAAATTTTTGATTTTTTGGGTCTTTATTTCTTGTTATGACAGCACCCTATGACTCGTAGCTTGGGCTATGACTCATAGGTAAACTCGTATGTCCTAGGCTTCAGCAAAATCTATAATTTTTCTCTAAAATCATGCCAACCTAACTTTTCTGGAAGAGCAAAACAAAAACACATAAAAAGTCACATTAAGAACTCACAAAATCCCTTGTTTTAGACTTCAAATGTGATGTATTTTGATAGCACATCACTTCTCTCTTAATGGAGTCATCTTAATAGACCTGCTATTGTTGTTACCTGCCTTGTCAAACTGGGGAGTGCGAACAACAACAGCCTTGTTCTTGGTCAGTCTAAGTCTGGTGGCAGCCCATGTTTGTGGTCTATCAGCATCCAGGTCACGTCGGACGATGAGCTGCTTCAGTGATACACTAACCACGGGGATGTCCTTCTCCCTTGAGTTCTCATCTCTAAGACTTTCCTACATGTCTTGAATGTCCTTGCATCTTATTTTTGGGGCCATAGTACCTGAAACATACACATTTCACAACATGGTTAGCCCCATATCCAGTATCTGAACTTTTAAAGTTATAGATCCATGAGACCTATCTATAATTCATAAAATGATCTACGAGACTATGAAACATAGAAAGTCTCATATGATGGGTTCTCAGAAACTTCAAGTGTTTGGAATTTCATACGAGGGGCAATTACGGCTCGTGGAAAGTTTCATGTGCTATAAAAGACCCTTGTAGTCTAGAAAACTTAGTGACCAGAGTTTCTAAGTCCATCAATATGGACTCTGTATGACTTTTTAGATATACTTTATCAGCATCGCAGAAATACGCACAAACCCTACATGATTCATATCAAAACACCCAACTCTACGCTTGAAGATTACCACATATACCCCATCAAAAATCACTTAATATACTTTCCAAAACCTATCAATCCCGTTTGAATGAATTAAAATTAAAATCACAAACGCATGCCATTACATATTGAATTTTTAATGTACATAATCAATTTAATACTAATGGTGTATGATCAGTTCATAGAGATACCAAACACCAATAATGAATTGATTCGTATATGGCCAGTCACTAGATGTAGAGTGTGCATGGACTACAGAAAACTCAATGTATCAACCTATAAGGATCATAGTCCTATGATATTCATGGATCAGATGCTAGATTGATTAGCTGGAAAGTGCTGGTATTGCTTCCTTGATGGATATTCAGGATACAACTAGATCACCAATGCTCTAGAGGATTAGGAGAAGATGACATTTACATACCCCTATGGCATCTTTGCATATAAAAGGATGGCATTCAGATTGTGTAATGCCCAGAGACATTCCAGAGGTGCATGATGTCTATCTTCTCAAACATAGTAGAGGACACTATTAAATTCTTCATGGATGACTTTAGTATGGTTAGGGACTAATTTGAGGACTGATAAAGTACTTACATGCTATTTTGCAAAGATGTGAGGAAAGCCATTTGGTGCTAAACCAAGAAAAGTGTCATTTCATGGTGAAAGAAAGCATTGTCTTGGGGCACAAAATCTCCAACAAAGGGTTCGAGGTTAATAGAGCTACAGTAGAGGTTATTAAGAAGCTTCCACACCTACCTCAGTTAAGGGTGTGAGGAGCTTCATAGGGCATACAGGGTTTTATCAGAGGTTCATAAAAGACTTCTCAAAAGGTGCCCATCTATTATGCAAGTTGCTTGAGGAGGATGCTAAGTTTGTGTTTGATGATGTAATGATTGAAAGCCTTTGAAGGAATGAAGCAGAAGCTAATTTTAGCTTCAATCATTATAGATTAAGACTGGTCAAAGCCTTTTGAAATCATGTGTAATGCAAGTGGGGTTATGCTAGGTATAGTATTGGAACAGTGCCAAGAGAAGATATTACATCCTATATATTATGCTAAAAAGGCCCTAAGCATAGCCTAGAAGAACTATCTATCACTGAGAAGGAGTTACTCATAATGGTCTTTGTGTTGGAGAAATTTAGGCCATATCTATTGGGGGCCAGAGTGGTGGTGCACACAGTCCACTCAGTACTGCGGTACTTGATGCCAAAGAAGGATACAAAACTAAGGTTAATGAGATGGGTATTTCTCCTTTAAGAATTCAACTTCAATGTCATCGATAGAAAAAGGACATAAAATCAAGTCATAGATCATTTCATCTATTCCATGACTAGAACATGGGAGGACACATTTTACAAAACAGGCAACCCCTTATGGGTTGTATCCGAAGATCTCTTGGAAAAACCAACGTAAATATCATATTGACTTTCTCTCGCCCTACTTCTAAAGATAGATAGAAAGGGTTGGAGAGAGGGTCTCATCATAGTCTATTTATTTGGTTTGTGTGAATCCTCTTGCCATGTTGAAAGATGGGGCAATGGCAAAGTTTGATGATGGATTGAAGATCGATGACTCATTCTAGATTAGAGAGTGTTGGAAGTATTCTATGATTTAATACTATTTTTTGCAGATTATGCAAACTACTTGTTATGTGGCATTGTAAATACACACTAGCGCCGAAAGTTTATGTCTAATATGAGAAAGTTCTTTTGGGATGACCCATATTTGTTTCGTGTAATGGGTTATTCATCACTGTGTTCCTGAGATTGGATGATGACTATCCTCGACGCATGTCATTCGTCATTGGTAGGTGGGTATCATAGTGGAGTTTGAAAAGCACACAAGATCTTACAATGTGGGTATTATTAGCCCACCATCCACCAGGATGGTTTGACTATGCCAAATCTTGTGATAGGTGCCAAAGAGAAGGTAGTGTCTCCTGCAACATTAGGTCCCTCTAAACCCCATTATGGTGATTAAGTTATTTGATGTATGCGGGATAGACTTCATGGGCCTTTTTGTGAGCTTGCATTGAAATAAGTACATCTTAGTCATTGTGGATTATGCATCAAAGTGGGTAGCGACTGTTGCTCTACCCAACAATGCAGGAAAAAGTGTCATAATTTTTCTGAAAAGGTATATTTTCTCAAGGTTTAGCACCCCTCGATGATCATTCACGATAAAGGTTCTCACTTCTACAACAGGCTCTTCAAGGCTTTACTTAAAATGTATGGGGAGAAACATCGGGTGGCAACTCCTCATAATCCTCAGAGAAGCAGCCAAGTGGAAGTGTCTAATAGGGAAATCAAATAGATTATATCCAAGACTGTGAATGCAAACTGAATAGATAGGTTGCAGAAGCTTGATGATTCATTATGGGCATACTGGTGATGTGTTTGAAATGACCCCAAAAAAATTCTCAAAAATATGCCTCGAAAGTAACCAAAAATCTTTTTCCATATATCTATAAATCCATTTGGAATTTCAAAAATCTGACTTGATATTCTTGTTCAAGGGGTCCAAATTAGGGTGACAAGGTTCTAAACTCGAATTTAAGCAAAGGAATTGAATTATGAAATTTGCACTTAGTGCAATTTTCAGAGATGGTCCGCGATCTCTCTGCAATGCGGAGAGGTTGTTTTTCTACACTATCTTTTCCTAGTTTGCCCAGATTTTTCTAAGTGTTAGACCTATGTTTCCGCGAATGTATTTTCACCTATACTTAACCTTATTTCACCCTCATATCACCCCAAAACATTCCCTAACATTTCTTAAAATACTTAGACTCATTTCCAACCCTAAATTCAAGTCCCAAACTCAAAGCCAATCTCAAGGATCTCACCCAAGCTTCAAATCTCCAGTAAAATCTTCTTCAAGAACTTCACAAAAGCTAAGGTATGTGGTGTTGAACCATTGAGTACTTCCACCCATGGTGCCTAAACCCTCTTTTACTTAATAATACATGATTTAAAGTTGATTTTACATATAGGTCTTGAATATTGAGAAATTCAACCTATGGGTCATACCAGTTTAGTCCAAGAAGCCAAAAACCTGATACGAGACTCTAAATAGGTCTTGAATATTGAGAAATTTACGTACAATGATTTTAATACATGAAAGTATGGTTGTTTAAGCATATTTTGAGCTTCAAATCTTAGACCTAATGTTGGAATTGATGAGGGATTTTGGTATGAATGCCTTGGGGGTGTTGTAAGGTGTTGATTGAAGGTTTCACCACTGATTTTCCTTCATGATTTCATCTCTAAATTCCATGCCCTTTTACCCGCATTACACACCCGTAAGGTGTTTGATAAAATGTCTGATTATGGTTTCTTGAGGAATTGAAGCTCCAAAGCATAAGATATGATATGAATGATATTATGATGATAAAATGAGCTTATGCATATGTTTATTCCTACATGATATATTATATTAGAGCCTATGATGAATCCTATATAAAGTGTTGCATAGACCATGCACGATTTGGGGGAGAAAGAGCCCAGGTAACCATGTGAGGTGTTTGTACTTCATTACCATGGATGTTTGGGGTGTGACCATCATCAACCATGCAAGGGGTTTATACCTCCTCACCATGGATGGCAGGGTGCGACCACCATTAACCATGCGTGGGGTTTATACTTCGTCACCATGGATGGCGAGATGCAACCACCATCAACCAACAAGGGGTTTATACCTTAGAGAGCATGCTTAGTCTCATTCTTTACATATGATATTCTATGTAAGCATGATATACTTATGCATTGATCATACATGCCATCTTACTATAATATGCCTATTGTCTATCGTCATGTATTTTGGATTATGATGTCTATCTTCTGTTGTATTGTATCCTGTATAATTAGTAGATTCAAACGTACTAATACATACTCTTGCTTACATGATATCACCATATAGGAACCGATGCCTGAGTTGATCATCCTCCTCCTCCACATGGCTAGGGGGTGCTATTCCAAGCTTATGGGTGAGTCCTCCACTTCGGAGATTTTGGTTGATGTCTTTTCTTTATTATCTATGTATTAAGACACTATCCTGTGTTATCTTTGACTATGAGGGTGAGCTTGGTTACTTTGTCTTGGCCCTCGCTCTTTCTATGTTTTAGAGGTGTTTGTTGGACAAAGTATGTACTATGTATGAGCTTGACTCTTAACTTTTGACTTCAATGATTATGCAAGTTTCTCCCTTAGACCCATTGCCCTTACTTTTATTTGTATATGCCTTTTGTATGCTTTTGGAACCAAGGATGTGTGACGATATGCTAAGAGACTTGTTTGGGATCCCTTCGGGTTCCCCATTTGCCGTGTCAAGTCTAGGACCTAGGCTTCATTCGTGGCAATGTTGTCAAAATACAACATATTTGATTCTTAAAACTCAGGATTTTGTATGTTCTCCTTCAAATATTTGTGGTTTTTATGTGTTTAGGTGTTTAATTTGTAGGAAAGAAGGTTGGCATGACTTTGGAGAAAACTTGTAGAGTTTTTTGGTTTTTGATGGTTTATGGGACCCTTTACGAGTCGTAGAACATTCTATGAGTTATAGAGCGGGTTTTGTGAAGATTTTTAGTGAAAGATAAGATCTGAAGTTCAGCTATACGAGACCTCTATACAAGTCGTACAACATTCTATGAGTCGTATAGATAGGTTCCGTGATGTTTTTTAGTGAAGGAACAGTTGAAGCAGTTGAAGTCTACGAGAGGTCAACACGATTTGTAAATAATTTTAAGAGTTGTTAAGATATTTTGTGGAAGAAAAGTCCAAGTTCTTAAAAGTTGAATATGAGACCCCAATAATGACTCATAGAAGACATAACAAGTTGTAAATACCTTTCATAGGTACCGCCGACCAATTTTTCTATTTTTTAAAGACTTTATTGTAATTACTATAAGTAGTACTTTTTAGGTTATTTTTCAAAGTAGTATAGTAGGGAACATCATTAGAGAGTACTTTTAGGGTTTTGTACTTGGAGACCTTGATGTGTTGTCAAAATATAACACATTTGTTGCTTGAAACAAGGGCTTTTGTGAGTTCATAATGCGACGTTTTACTATTTTGTGTGTTTTTGAGTTAATCTTACAGAAAAGTTAGGTTGGCATGATTTTGGAGAAAAGTTGCAGAATTTGTTGAAGCATGGGCCTTACAAGCCCACCTACGAGTCATATCTCAAGCTGCGAGTCATAGGGTGGTGACGTAGCAAGCATCAAAGACCAAAATTCACAAATCTACTAAGTGGAGGTCACCCCTATGAGACCTTCATATGATTCATAAGGTACACTAGCAAGAATAAGAGAGCCAAGATATTGGACCAAAAACTGAAGACCAAGACTGTGAGACCAATATAGAGTCATAGCTCAAGCAATGACTTGTACCTATGGGTCATACCAGTTTAGTCCAAGAAGCCAAAAACCTGATACGAGACTCTAACTACAACTCGTAGGTCATCCTATGCATCATACCTGTGTAACTTATCATATGCTAGCTGTCTTTTTGTGTAAATTCTAGGGTTACTTTACAAATATTTTATATAATTTAAGTTAGGTTTTTAGCAAGAGAGTTGGACGAGGATTCAGCATAGACTACTAAGAAATACATTTTTGAAGCTTTTCTTAGTTTCTTATATTAGGTTATTGTTTTCTCTTGGAAAAACCATTTTGGGGATTGCAAACTTTGCCTTGTACTAATTATTGATCAATCAAGCTTGTGGGTTTGCAATTTGTGGTGCCTATTTCCTTCATTTGTATTGGTAAAGCACTCAACAATGTTTATTATTTGCATTCTTGTGTGCTTTGCCATAGTCATGAGTAACTAAGCACCCACAACTTGGGGTTGTGGGAACCATGGGTAGTTGATATTCAAATGACCTAGGTTGCTTGAATTTCTATGATTGGGTTTTACATGTATTATCTATTTCCTTTCATGATTATTTTTGTTTGTTGGTGGCCAACACGAAAACCCACCAACTATCGCAATCCCAACCAAGGTAGTGACAAATAGGAAAAGGGAAGTAGATGACAAAATTTGATTGAGTGTCTGAACAAGTGCTATGGTGAAATTCGACCTTCACCTTCACAAGAGGGCTGGAAGAACCTAAGTTACTGTCCTGAATGAAAATTACCAATTGCAGCTAAGTTGCCTAGGGTAATCAAGTCGACGAACCATGGGGAACACCATTCCCAAGTTGTCCTCAAAATTGAGTATTTCCTTGCAAAATAGTTAGTGTTTATTTTATTTTATTTTTAAATCACAGAAACCACCCCTCCCATTTAGAGATTGTAGACATAAATGCTAGAAATGATTAGTGGTGAAATCTTGTAATTAAGCCCTATATTCCCTGTCGATTCAATCCTAACCTTTGTTAGGCTAATTCCTGACAATGATCGCTTTCTTATTGGAGCATGAAGATCATCAGAAATTATGGCACCGTTGCCAGGGAATACGGCTAGGTTTTGATTTGATTTCACTATTAGTTAATTCTAGTGTTGATTTCTAGAGTCTCTTATACTTTACTTTTGTTTTTGTTTTTGTTGTTTGATTTTATTTGCAGGGTATACTAGGTTGTATGCCCAACATGAGGAGCCAAGGCAATCCCTTAGCTCCACTCAATTTGGAGATCTATCAACTACCAAGAAGAATGACTCAAGTGAATGAGGATATTGAGGTAGAGGAGGATATGCATATGAACGAGGATATGAAAAGAGAGGAGAATCCACAACAAAGCGGTAACAAGCCACAACTCAGGGACTTCAATGAAAATGCTTATGGGTGGAATCAATATCTATTGAACCCTATGGCTATGGATGTTACCGGTGCTATAGTACTGCCTCATCTACCGACAGATACTGAGTTCATGGTATCGAGTGGATTGCTCCAAATGCTCCAAAACCACGGTCTATTTATAGGGCTACCTTTGGAGGATCCCCACCGTCATCTTCAAAATGTGGTGTTTGTTTGCAAGAGTGTCATGGGAATACAAAACCTTTCTTTTAATGTTGTGGGTTTGAGAGTGTTTCCACTATCATTGATTGGCAGTGCAACTGTATGGTTGTCTGAGCTTCCTCCTTGTGTAATCACCAGTTGGGCTGAACTTCAGAGAGTATTCCTTGAAAGATACTTCCCAAGATCTAAGAAGTTGAAGCTCAAAGACCAAATCAACAACTTTAAGCAATTGTGGGGTGATTCTATTAGCACAACATGGGAGAGGTTTATGATCACATCACCTCCAACCTTTCGCATGATAGCCCTAAGGATGGAGCAAGTTGCCAAAACAAATAGAGCATGGGGTCAACGAGAGTGGGGTGTGATGAAACCCTTTTGTGCAGTTATACCAAAAGTGAGCAAGCAAAGGTAAACGAAGAGATCATAGAACAACTTGCTCAACTTCGCACAAGTATGGACTTGTTTTTAAAGAAAAATCAAGCAAGTGTTAAGGAAGTCACTCACCAACCTTCGAAGGCTCCTATCTATAATGATCCATTCTTTGATGAGGATTCATGCTTTGTAAGCAACCAAGCGGCAGGTTTCCAGAATAACCTCCAAGGGTCTAATTTGGACTATTGGAGGCAAAACTCCGGGAATCAAAGTTGAAACTTCAACTGTGATGGGATGCTTAGAGACAATCAGGATGGATACTATGAGAGAAAGTGTGCCAGACAGAGAATGGGAGAGAAGAGAGGGCTTCAGGAATGGTCCTTATGTGCCACCACACAATCATGATGCCAGATCAAGCAACTCCAGGATTGAAGAAATGTTCAAAAAATTGTTGAAGCGAGCCAACCATCAAGATGAAACTTTAAAGGGAATCAGAGTAGATATCTCAAGTACTAACATAAAGATAGAGTCTTACTCGGTGGCCATCAAGCAACTTGAACAACAATTTGGGCAAGTTAATTCACAATTGAACCAATACCAAAAGGGTACATTACCTAGCAACACGATTCAAAATCCTAAGAATGAAAGGCATTGCATGGCGATTATGACTAGAAATGGCAAAAGTGCTGTGAACCCTCTTTGCTGAAGGTGGAAAATGAGAACCGCAAGAAGAGGATGAAGGAAGGAACCCAGGCATGTAACATGGATGAGCAACCTAAGAAGTATAAAACCTTTCCAAGGCCCCCTTCTCCTTTCCCTAAAGGCTTGGAAAAAGAAAGGAGGAAGGTATGTTTGAATAGTTTTTGGCGGTGTTAAAAGAATTGTCAGTGGACATCCCTTTAATTGAGGCCCTTGAGAAGATGTCGAGACATACAAAATAGATGAAAGAATTAGTAAAAAAAAAAAGCTAAAAGTTAGCCAAGACCTCTCCAAGAATGTCCAATATTGAAGTGCAATCACTACAAAGTCCTTAGTGCAAAAGCGCGAAGAGCCAGGTGCATTCACCATACCATGCACTATATGAGAGCTAGCGTTTGCTAAAGCACTATGTGATTTAGGGGCTAACATCAACTTAATGCCTCTGGCCATATTCAGAAAGCTGGGTTTGGGGAGCCTTGTCCCTACAAAAATCTTATTGTTGATGGCAGACATAACTATCAAGAACCTGCGGGGATCGTGTATGATATGTTGGTGAAGGTAGATAAATTTATATTTCCTATAGATTTTGTTATACTTGACTGTGAAGTTGATTTTGCAGTTCCAATTATTTTGGGAAGACCTTTCTTAGTCATAGGCCTTTCATTAGTGGATATCGAGAAGAGTCTACTGACTTTCAGGTTTTGGTGAAGAAGCAGTGGTGTTCTAAGTGTTCTAAGTAGGTCTGCAGGGTGGAAAGAGTAATGAGTTCCAAGTCATCTCAATGATTACTATGGATGAGGATGAGAAGCATAGAATTTGATAGAATTAAGGCTCGGGGTTGATCTTCTAGCAACTGTGTTGATGAACTTCAATGGTGACAACATTCCTGATTATGAGGAAATAGTGAATGCTCTTGGGGTGTCATTTGGTCCAAGGCGACAAGCAAGGTTGGAATTGGACTTATACAACAGGGAGACACCACCTACAAAACCCTGTATAGAAGTTCCACCAGACTAAGAGTTAAAGACATTACCATCACATCTGAAATATGCATACTTGGGAGAGAATAGTACATTGTCTATCATCATTGCAGCAGATTTGGGTGAACCCCAAACAGAAGCCCTAGTTCAGTTCTCAAGCAGTACAAGAGAGCCATTAGGTGGACAATTACAGATATTATTGGCATACCTCTTGGGATATGCACTCATAAGATTCAGCTAGTCAAGGATTACAAACCAAGTATTAAGCATCAAAGGCGATTTAACCCCCCAATGCAAGAGGTTCTGAGGCAGGAAATCATCAAGTGGCTAGATGTAGTAGTAATCTACCCAATCGCTGACAGTAAATGGGTGAGCCCAGTGTAGTGTGTTCCAAAGAAAAAAGGTATCACTGTGGTGTCTAATGAAAAGAATGAGTTGATCCCTATCAGGCCAGTAACCAGATGGAGAGTGTGCACAGACTACAGGAAATTAAATGCCTCTACAAAAAAGGATCATTTTCCTATGCCCTTCATGGATCAAATGCTCGACAGACTGGCAGAAAAGGGATGATATTGTTTCCTTGATAGATATTTTGGGTACAATCAAATTGTTATTCCACCTGATGATTAAGAGAAGACAATGTTAACATGCTTCTATGGTACTTTTACATTTAAGAGAATGCCCTTTGGACTTTGTAATGCCCCAACCACATTTCAAAGATGCATAATGTCTATCTTCTTAGACATGGTTGAAAGTACTATTGAAGTGTACATGGATGATTTCAGTGTCGTTGGCCGGTATTTTAAAAAATGCCTTCTTCATTTGTGTGATGTGTTGCAGAGATGTGTCGAGAGTCATTTAGTGCTAAATTAGGAGAAATGCCAATTTATGGTCAAAAAGGGCAGCGTACTTGGTCACAGAATCTGGGGCAATGGAATTGAGGTGGATAGAGAAAAAATCGATGTGATAGAGAAATTGCCACCACCAGTTTCTGTAAAAGGTATCAGAAGTTTTTTAGGTCGTGCTAGATTCTACCACCGCTTCATAAAGGACTTCTCCAAAATCTCACAACCTTTGTGTAAGTTGCCAGAAAAAGATGCAAAGTTTGCATTTGATGATGCATGCATGCACACCTTCAAAGAATTGAAAAGAAGGTTAACCACAACATCCATTATTGTTGCTCCAGATTGGTCACAACCGTTTGAACTTGTCATGATCCAACCCCATGGGTCGTTACTAGTGCCCAGATTGGGCACCCAAACACAATCACAAAGCCGAATAGCAAACAGATAACATATATTTCTCAAAGAATTAGGCAAAGTTTCCTTCGTTTTACAGACTATCCCAAAATAACCCTGCACAA
>DF361748.1:24680-49039 GCA_000787875.1 Solanum virginianum
CGATCTGAAACTCTAAATGTCAACAGCGATTATCTGCATAAGATTTTTGTCGACTCTATGCTGCTAATAACTATTCCCGAATGAGTTTCACCTTATCCACTGCCTACTAAATCACATCTGCGCCCATCAACTCAGTCTCACCAACATCAAACCAACCAATCGGTGACCTACACTTCCTGCCATACAATGCCTCATAAGGTGCCATCTGAATACTGGAGTGGTAGCTGTTATTATAAGCAAATTCAATAAGAGGCAAATGATCATCTGAGCTAGCTCTGAAGTCAATAACACAGGCCCATAACTTATCTTCTAATGTCTGAATAGTATGCTCGGCCTATCCGTCAAACTAGGGATGGAATGCTATACTGAGACTCACCTACGTCCCTAAGCCTGCCTAAAATGACCTCCAGAAATTTGCAGTGAACTGGGCACCTCTGTCGGAGATAATAGACATGGAAACACCGTGAAGTCGCATAATCTCCCTGATATAAAGCCTAGCATAATCCTCAACTGAGTAGGTAGTCCAGATCGGAAGAAAATAGGCTGATTTTGTGAACCGATCAACAATAACCCAAATGGAGTCATACCCCCATAGAGTGCGAGGTAAACCTATCATACAATCCCTATTAATGATCTCCCACTTCCACGTCAGTATTTCTATCTCCTGCAATAGCCCACTGGGCTTCTGATGCTCAATTTTAACCTATTAGCGATTCGGACATGGAGCGACGGACTTTGCTATGTCTCTCTTCATATCATTCCACCAATATAAACACCTGAGATCATGGTACATCTTTGTTGACCCTAAGTGAATAGAATAGCGGGCATGATGTGTCTTGCTCATAACTTGTCGCCACAAACCCGCAACATCAGGTACATATAACCTGCCCCTGAATAATAATGTTCCATCTGAGGAAAGTTCAAATAGGGTTTTTCCATTTTTAAGGGTTGTATCTTTGTACTGAGCCAGGATAGGATCCTCATACTGATGCTGCTTAATCTCTTTTGTAATGGAAGATTCAACCATACCTCGAATAGAAACACCAACATCTCTAGAATCAGCAAAACAAACTCTAAGACTAGTTAGCTGATGAATATCGCGGACTATCTCGCTCCTCTCTGAAGGCGTGTCCGCTAAACTACCTATGGACTTGCGGCTAAGTGCATCTGCCACAACATTAGCTTCCCTAAGATGGTAGAGAATATCAATATCATAATCCTTCAGCAACTCTAACCACCTCCACTGCCGCAAGTTCAGCTCCGTCTGATAAAAGATGTACTAGAGGCTCTTATGATCAGTATAAATATCAATGTGAACCCTATATAAATAATGTCTCCATATCTTCAAAGCATGAATCACCGCGGCTAGCTCCAAATCGTGAATAGAATAATTTTATTCATATTTCCTCAGCTGCCGGGAAGCATAAGCTATCACTCTGCCGTGCTGCATCAACACACACCCCAAACCAACACCAGAAGCATCACAATAAGTCACAAACCCATCTGGAACCTTAGGAAGAATCAGGACTGGACCTGTAGTCAACTTCTCTTCCAGTAACTGGAAGCTACGCTCACAAGTATCAAACAATTAGAATTTTGCTCCCTTCTGAGTTAGTCTTGTCAAAGGCGCTGATATGGAAGCAAATTTCTCCACAAATCTCTGATAATAGCCATCTAACCCTAAGAAGCTACGCACCTCTGTCGGCATTATAGGCCTAGGCCAATTCTTTACGGCCTCAATCTTCTGGGAACCTATCCAGACGCCATCAGCTCCTATAATATGCCCTAGAAATGCTACTGAAGACAGCCAAAATTCACATTTCAAAAATCTGGCATATAATTTCTGGTGCCAAAGTGTGCCAAGCACCGTCCTCAGATGATTCGCGTGCTCCTCTTCTGATCAAGAATAGACCAGAATGTTATTATTAAATACACTAACAAATATATCCAAGAACGGCCTGAATACCCGATTTATAAGATCCATGAATATGTCCGAAGCATCCATCAACCCAAAAGACATAATTTTGAATTCATAATGCCAATACTTGGTCCTGAACGCTGTCTTGGAGTATCCTTCTCCCGTACTCACACCTGGTGGTAACATGACCGCAGGTCTATTTTCAAGAAACATTTAGCTCCCTACAACTGGTCAAATAAATCATCAATCCTAGGGAGGGGGCATTTATTCTTTATCGTTACCTTATTCAGCTATCGGTAGTCAATATACATCCGCAACGATCCATCTTTTTTCAATCCTAGGGAGGGGGCATTTATTCTTTATCGTTACCTTATTCAGCTGCCGATAATTAATGCACATCGGCAGTGATCCATCTTTATTCCTTACAAATAATACCAAAGCTCCCCAAGGTGATGTACTAGGCCGAATAAAACCCTTCTCAAATAGATCTCTCAGCTGTTCTTTCAAATCCTTTAATTCTGTTGGTGCCATTCTATATGGAGGAATAAGAATAGGCTTAGTGTCTGGCAGCAGATCTATAGCAAACTCTATCTCCCATTCAGGAAGAAGACCTGAAAGCTCATCTAGAGATACATTTGAGAACTCATCAACAACTGGAATTGACTGAAAAGTCGGTGCTTCTACCTCTAAATCATATACACGGATCAGATGATAAATGGTACCTTTTTCTAATCATTTTCTTTCTTTAAGGTATGAAATAAATTTACCCCTCGACGATGTGGTACTACCTGCCCACTGAATAACTGGTTCCCCTGGAAGTTGGAAATGGACTATCTTCTTTTGACAATCAACATTAGCATAATAAGAAACTAGCCAATTTATACCTATAATCATATCGAAGTCAGTCTTATCTGACTCTACCAGATTGGCCATAGTACAGCGGCCACAAATAAATACCGAATAGTCTCTATAAATACGACTGGCAATAATAGAATCCCCTACTGGTGTAGCTACCTTGAAAGGCTTTATCGGCTGAGACTCTATCCTAATTTTATTAGCGACCAATAGAGAAATATACGATAATGTAGAAACAGGATCAATCAGTCCATACACATCTCAAGAGAAAACCAGTAATATACCTGTGGTGACATTGGCCGACGCCTCCTGGTCCTGCTGGCTGGCCAATTCATAAGTGCAATTCGAAGGATCGCTAGACTCCAAAACTTCACCACGACCCCTACCTCGGCCTGCTAGTGCTGGTGTACCTTACCCCGCAGGGTATATGGCTATTGAGGATGAAGATGAACCATCGACTGACCCGGAGGACCGAGCTGAACCGCCTGTACCCCCTCTAATCGGATAGTCTCTCCTCTAGTGGCCCTGACGGCTACACGTAAAGCAAGCACCAGTAGCCAAAAAAACACTCCATGAGGTGCCGTCTCCTACAGTAGGAACACGGAGGTCTAGGTGGTCTTATCTGAATGCTGGAGCCTCTGTCCAGCTGTGAACCTGAAACCCTAGAACTCGAGCCAGCCCCTGAATAACCTGTGCCCTCTAGTCTCCTACTGGTGAACTGTAGGGGTGTACCCCATACCGACTGGGGAGGATGTCTGTTCTACTGCTGCTGAGGCTGCCTGCCTCGAAAATCCCCTGAATACCCAGATAATCTGGCCCTTTTGGGCTAGCCCCTGTTATCCACTCTATCAAGCTGGTGCCCCTTGCGTTGGTCCTCTATGCCCTGGGCGTGAGCCTGAATATGGGTGATATCCAAACCGGTCTAGGCTGCCATCACCAAGCAACTGTCAACATAATACTGGTGCAGCCCCACTATATACTGGTGCATCCGGTCAGTCATGCTAGCAATATACGCAAGCATATATCTGGCCAGAAAATTGAACTCCAAGCTGTACACCGCCTCTCAAATGTCCCCAATCCCTGCACCTAGCTAAAGGGCTGGAGGCTCTGGTACTCGAACCTCAGGAGCTAGCGATGTAGCTAAGCTAGCTGTTAGGGGTGCAAAATCTGGCCCACCCTAGGCACGAGCCCTAGTAGTCACCCGGGCTCGACTAGTCTCACCAACCGCTGCAGACTTGCCCTTCTGGGTAGCTATGGTCTTTCTCGGAGGCATCACTGAAAACAAAACATTTTGTCAAAAAAGGGTCATCCTAATAATACCGTTCTATCGCACGATCTATCACCTGATGTCTTTATCGGGGCACAACTGAAATCAAAGGAACTCTTAGTAGAAAAGAGGGGGAATCACCTTACGAACACCGCTCTAACGAATGATCTAAGATCAAAAGGAAAATAATATCCTAAGTATCCTGTAGCCTCCTCTTTATCAATGTGGTGAACAACACACCGATAAATAAGACTCTACTAGACATGGTCTATGGACATTTTGAGGACGAATCGCTCTGATACCACTTCTGTCACGACCCAACCCTATGGGCCATGACAAGTGCCCGGATTGGGCACCCAAACACAATCACAAAGCTGAATGGCAAACAGATGACATATATTTCTCAAAGATTGGGCAGAGTGTCCTTTGTTTTATAGACTATCCCAAAATAACCCTGCACATCAGAAGGTACCATAAAGAGCCAACAAACACAACAACATATATATATATATATATATGCAGGCCGACAAGGCCGCCATGCCGGGTAAAGCCGCCCAACAAACACATCATATGAATCAAATCGAACGGACTGGGCACAACCCACACACATATATATATAGACCTCTAAACAAACTGACAAAATCATAGGACAGGCAGGGCCCCTCCATAGCCCTAAATAAATACATACAATGCAACGAACGAAAGTATATATATATATACCAAAAGTGGGCTCCGAAACAGGGGAGCACTCCAAATAGCAGAAGGGTGTCCTAAGCTGTTGGGTCACCAACTGTACGTCAGTACCTATGGGCATGAAATGCAGTCCCCGAAGAAAGAGGGTCAATATGAAATATGTATTGAATATGCAAAGCAGAATGTACAGAATATAAATTTGAGTAATAATCGAACCAAAAGTAGGAAAGGTAAATGCATATCCAAAAATATCAAAATGTTTGCTTTCAAAATACAAATCATGCATAGGGCACAGGAAATATGGTCGCCCGCCCGACAATGGCGCCATAACATATCATAATGTCAGAAAGTTTCAAATCTTCGAATCCCCATCACATATCACATCACAGAAATAGCATAAGCGAGCCGAGCGTTACGTATCGCCATCCTTGTACTCACCCAAACATAGTATATCACCAAACACCGCATAATATACAAGTGAGCCATGCATTACATATCGTCATCCCTGTACTCACCCAAACATAGTATATCACCAAACACCGCATAATATACAAGTGAGCCATGCATTACATATCGTCATCCCTGTACTCACCCAAACATAGCATAACACCGAAGTATATCATAATGCGCACGATATTCAATCAGCTTAGGAATCGGTGAACGATATCGTATTGGCATGACCGGAGTAGTGAGTATCATATGCATAATATCCTTGTCATAAATCCAAAAGATAAGTAAAATAATCATATTTGAGATCGGAAGCATAGTTATTATATATTCTTCCAAAAGTTACCGAAATTACATAAAATGCATCACGGGGCCCATGGATGGTGGAGACCCAAACTGAACTAATTTGTGGAGAACATACTCGTCCTAGATCATACAAACTCCTACAAGAAATTTCAAAGCAATCCGAGCCTTTTTGAAAAAGTTAGGGACGTTTGTAGTTTAAAAATTGTTAAAGAATAACTTCTTTCAAAACTAATCAAATTTCACATATTCTTTGCAACTTATAAATTCGAAATACATAAGAATCAAGTTATGACATAGTAACACAAGAATATCAAGGAACCAATACGGATCATACATATGCTCGAATTGGAAATACATAAGAATCAAGTTATGACATACTAACACAAGAATATCAAGGAACAAATATAGATCATACACATGCTCGGATTGCGAGAATAAAGTTTCCTCGAGGCTCGTATCATAGCCTATTTTTGCTAAGACATGTCGAAAATGAAGGTTGCTTTACATACCTCAAATGCTCTCCAAAATAATCCAATGCAAGCCCAATTCCAACTTACTTTGGACTGCCCAAAGTCTACAAACAATTCATTACAATGTCAAACAATTAGCTAAAGACTTTTTGGGCCTTTTATTCCAACTTCGCCCTTAATTCTACAAAAATTTGGGCAGCATTTCCCCTTAAAATAGGCCACCCCAAGAATTCAACTCAGCTCAATCCATCAACAACAACAACGACAACAGCCCAACATCATCAATAATCAATTCAAATGACAATATAACAATAATAGCTATATTTATCAGCTCAATCCATCAACAACAACAACAACAATAACCCAGCAACATCAATAATCAATTCAAACGACAATATAACAGCAATAGCTCTAATTATCACCACTTAACCATATTCATAAATCCGGTTAACATGCTACATACACACATGGATGGTTCCCAATCATTCCTTCACCCTATAATGATCATATTATACTAACTAAGCATCAATTCATTATTCCAACACAACACAACACATCACACCACACACACCACACCACACAGCCTAACCCTTTGCACACCCAATTCACTTCCAACATGCCATATTTCATGATTTCCCTTCATTTTAACATACTACAACATACTTACAACCTTTACAACACATAAAACAACATTAAATCTTACCTTCATTAAGTCTTACCTTTTCTCTTCAACTCCACAAATAGGCTAGGGTTTCCAAAAGTGAGAAAAGAGAGGAATCAATTGCTCCAACAACACTTCCACGCTACTTAGGGACCTCAAAATAGGAGGTTTGCACCAACAAATAATTTTTGACAAAACAAGAAAATGAATTTCACTTGTTGCTCTCCTCTAGGCCGAGACCTCTCATGAAGTTCTCTCAACTTGTGCTTCAATTTCTCTTATTTTTCTAAGTGTGGATGAAGAAAAGAACATAAAGAGAGCAGCTTATATATATATATAGACAAGTCTTGGACCAAGTACATGGCCCACACCACACTTGACCCAATTAAAATCTAACACAATTTGATATGGGCACCAATTAACTAATTCAAGATCTTCAACTTTCTAAAAATTCCACTTTTGGTCCCAAACATTTCCTAATTGATCCAATGAAGGACATACGGGTTCTAACATCCTCCCCCCCTTAGAACATTCATCCTCGAATATTAAACCAGCCATACGAGTCATACAAACAATTTAGGAGAAGTTTCCTTTTCAACTATCACAACAACATCCATTGACCAATAATTCAGTTATCACACAACACAGTCAAGCGAAGAATTGAATTACCTGAAGGCACCGAAAACAAGTAAGGATACTTCTTCTTCATCAACTTTTCTGCTTCCCAGGTCATTTCCTCTCGATTATTATTCCGCCACAACACCTTAATAGAAACCACATCTTTATTCCGTAACCTTCTCACCTAACGATCCAATATGGCCACGAGCTGCTCTTCATAAGATAATTCTTCCATGACCTGGATATCATCAACAGAGAAGACTCTGAAAGGGTCGCCAATACACTTACAAAACATAAAAACATGGAATACCAGGTGTACCGCTTCCAAATCAGCTGGCAGATCTAACGCATAGGCAACCTTGCCTATTCTACGAACAATCTAATATGGCCCAATATATCTCGGACTGAGTTTGCCATTCTTACCGAACCTCATAAAACCTTTCATAGGTGACACTTTAAAAAAAAACCAATCACCAACCTGAAACTCTAAATATCGACGGCGATTATCTGCATAAGATTTCTGTCGAATCTGAGCTGCTAACAACCGCTCCCGAATGAGTTTCACCTTATCCACCGCCTACTGAATCACGTCTGGGCCAATCAAATCAGTCTCGCCAACATCAAACCAACTGATCGATGACCTACACTACCTGCCATACAATGCCACATACGGTGCCATCTGAATACTGGAGTGGTAGCTGTTATTATAAGCAAATTCAATAAGAGGAAAATGATCATCCCAGCTACCTATAAAATCAATAACACAGGCTCACAGCATACATTCCAAAGTCTAAATAGTGCGCTCGGCCTGTCCGTCAGACTGGGGATGGAATGATGTACTAAGACTCACCTGCATCCCCAAGCCTACCTCAAATGACCTCCAAAAATTTGCAGTAAACTGGGCACCTCTATCAGAGATAATAGAAATGAGAACACCATGAAGTCGCACAATCTACCTGATATAAAGTCTAGCATAATCCTCAGCTGAGTAGGTAGTCCAAACCGAAAGAAAATGGGCTGATTTTGTCAGCTGATCAATAATAACCCAAATGGAATCATACCTTTAGTCCAGACCAAAAGAAAGTGGGCTGATTTCGTCAGCCGATCAACAACAACCCAAATGGAATCATACCTCCGTGGAGTACGAGGTAAACCCATAATAAAATCCATATTAATGATCTCCCACTTCCACATCGATATCTCCATTTCCTGCAATAGACCACCAGGCTTCTGGTGCTCAATTTTGACCTACTGACAATTCAAACACTAAGCAACAAACTCTGCTATGTCCCTTTTCATACCATCCCACCAATATAAACATCTGAGATCATGATACATCTTCGTCGACCCTAGGTGAATAGAATAACAGGCATAACATACCTCATCCATAACCAATCATAAAAAACTAAGATCATGGTACATCTTCGTCGACCCAGGGTGAATAAAATAGCAGGCATAATGTGCCTCACCCAAAACCTGTCATCGCAAACCCGCCACATCAGGTACACACAACCTGCCTCTAAATAATAATGTTCAATCGGAGGTAAGTTCAAATAGAGTACTTCCCTTTTTAAGGGCCGTGCCTCTATACTAAGCAACCATAGGATCCTCATACTAACGCTGCCTAATCTCTCCTGTAAGGGAAGATTCAGCCACACCTCAAACCAAAACCCCAACATCTCCAGAAGCAGCAAAACGAACTCCAAGACTAGCCAGCTAATGAATATCACAGACTATCTACCTCCACCCTAAAGACGTATCCGCTAAACTAAACATGGACTTACGGCTAAGTGCATCTGCCACCACATTAGCTATCCCAAGATGGTAGAAAATATCCACATCATAATCTTTCAGCAACTCTAACAACCTCCACTGCCACAAGTTCAGCCCCTTCTGCTTAAACATGTACTGGAGCCTCTTATGATCAGTATAAATATCAATGTGAACCCCATATAAATAATGTCTCCACATCTTCAAGGAATAAATCACCACAGCTAACTCAAAATCATAAGTAGGATAATTCATCTCGTATTTCCTGAGCTGCCAGGAAGCATAACCTATAACCCTATCGTGCTGCATCAACACACACCCCAAACCAATACCAAAGGCATCACAATAGATCACATACCCATCTGGACCTTCAAAAAGAGTCAAGACTAGAGCCATAGTCAAATTCTCCATAAGCAACTGGAAGCTACGCTCACAAGCACCAGACCACTAGAATTTCACTCCCTTCTGAGTTAGCCTTGTCAAAGGCACTAAAATGGAAGAAAATTTCTCCACAAATCTTCGATAATAACTAGCTAACCCCAAGAAGCTACACACCTCTATCGGCGTCATAGGCCTAGGCCAATACTTTACGGCCTCAATCTTCTGGGAATCAACCCGGACGCCGTCAGCCCCTATAATATGCCCAAGAAACGCCACCGAAGACAACCAGAATTCATATTTAGAAAATTTAGCATATAATTTCTGGTGCAGAAGTATGCGAAGTACCGTTCTTAGATGATTCGTGTGCTCCTCTTCTGACCAAGAATAGACCAAAATGTCATTAATAAACACAATCACGAACATATCCAAGAACGGTCTAAATACCCGATTCATAAGATCCATGAATATGGCCGATGCATTCGTCAGCCTAAAAGACATAACTCTGAATTCATAATGCCCATACCGGGTCCAAAACGCTATCTTAGGAATATTCGCCTCCCGTACTCACACCTGATGGTAAATTGACCGCAAGACTATCTTCGAGAAATATTTAGCTCCCTGCAACTGGTCAAATAAATCATCAATCTTGGGGAGGGGGTATTTATTCTTTGTCATTACCTTATTTAGTTGTCGATAATCGATGCACATCCTTACAAATAACACTGGAACTCCTCAGGGTGATGTACTAGGCCGAATAAAGCCCTTCTCCAATGGATCCCTCAGTTATTCTTTCAATTCCTTTAATTCAGCTGGTGCCATTCTGTATGGAGGAATAGAAATAGGCTAAGTTCCTGGAAGCAGATCTATAACAAACTCTATCTCCCGTTCGGGAGGAAGGCCTGAAAGCTTGTCTAGAAATACATATAGGAATTCATTAACAACTGGGATCGACGGAAGAGTCAGTGTTTCTGCCTCTAAACATGTACACGGACCAGATGATAAAGATACCCTTTCCGAATCATTTTTCTTGCCTTAAGGTATGAAATAAACTTACCCTTTGGCAATGCGGTACTACCTGTCCACTCAATAACTAGTTCCCCTGGAAAATGGAAATGAACTATCTTCTTCTGACAATCAACATTAGCATAACAAGAAGCTAGCTAATCTATACCCATAACCACATCGAACTGAGTCATATCTAACTTTACCAGATAGGCCTTAGCGCAGCAGCCACAAATGAATATCGAACAGTCTCTATAAATGTGACTGGCAATAATAAAATACCCTATCGGTGTAGCTACCTCAAAAGGCTCTATCGGCTCAGACTCTATCCCCATTTTATTAGAAACCAAAGGAGAAATATATGATAATGTAGAACCAGGATCAATTAGTGCATACATAGCTCAAAAAAAACAAATAATATACCTGTGATGACATTTTGGCGACGCCTCCTGGTCCTATAGACTGGCCAATGTATAAGTGCAGTTCGAAGGACCGCTAGACCTAGGAACTCCACCACGACCCCTGCCTCGACCTGCTGGCGCTAGTGTACCTTGCTTTGCAGAGCACATGGCTATCGAAGATGAAGATGGACCATCATCTTACCTGGTATACTGAGCTAACCCATCTGCACCACCTCTAACCGGATAGTCCCTCATCTAGTGGCCCTGGCGACCACATGTAAAGCAAGCATCTGTGGCGCAAAAGAACTCCCCGGGGTGCTATCTCCCACAATAAGAACATGGAGGTCTGGGTGGTCTCATCTAACAGCTGGAGCCTCTATCCAGCTATGAACTTGCAACTCTGGAACTTGGGCCTACCCCTGAATAATCGGCTTCCTCTAACCTCCTGCTGGTGAACTGTGGGGGTGTACCCTGTACTGGCTAGGGAGGATATCTACTCTGTTGCTGCTGGGACTGCCTACCTTGATAATCCCCTAAATACCCAGATGATCTGGCCCTTTTGGGCTATCCCCTGTCATCCACTCTATCAGACTGGCGTCCCCTACGTCGGTCCTCCATGCACTGGGCATAGGCCTGAATATGACCGATGTCCATGTCGGTCTGAGCTGCCATCACCAAGAAGCTATCAACATAGTACTGGTCCAGCCCTACTATGTACCAATACATCCGGTCAGTCATGTCAGTAACATATGTAGGCGCATATCTGGCCAACGAATTGAACTCCAAGTTGTACTCCCTGACTGGCCTGCCCCGCTGCTTTAATAGCCAGAATTGGTCTACTCTAAGATCAGAAAGAAAGAGATAACATCCTAAATGTCCTGTAGCCTCCTGTTTATAGATGTGGTGCAAAACATACTGATAAACAAGACTCTACTAGACACAGTTTATGGACATTCCAAGGACGAACTGCTCTAATACCACTTCTATCACGACCCAACCCCGTGTGCCATGACTAGTTCCCGGATTGGGTACCCAGACATAATCACAAAGCTGAGTTATAAATAGATGACTTATATCTAAAAAAATTCGACAGAGTTAACAGAACAACATATATACATATACGGGCCGACAAGGCCACCATGGCGGGGAAAGCCGCCCCATATATACACACCATACAAATCTCATCGAACAAACTAGGCACAACCCACACACATATATATTCACAAACCACTAAACAGACTGACAGAATTATAGGATAAGACAGGGCCCCTCCGTACCCTCGAATAAATATATGCAAAACAATGAACAAGGGTATACCAAAAGTGGGCTCCAAAACAGGGGGAAGCACTCCAAACAGCAGAAAGATGTCCTAAGCTAGTGGGTCACCAAACTGTACATCGGTACCTGCGGGCATGAAACTCAGCCCCTGAAGAAGGGGGGTCAATATGAAATACGTACTGAATATGCAAAGCAGAATATACAGAATGTAAATCTAAGTAATAATCCAACCAAAAGTAGGGAAGGTAAATACATATCCAAAAATATCAAAATGTTTACTTTCAAAATACAAATCATGCATAGGGCACAGGAAATATGGTCGCCCGCCCGACAATGGCGCACATATCCAAAAATATCAAAATGTTTACTTTCAAAATACAAATCATGCATAGGGCATAGGAAATATGGTCGCCCAACCAACAATGGTGCCATAACACAGCATAACACCAGAAAGTTTTAAATCTCTGAATCTTTGTCATATATCATATCACAAAAATAGCATAAGCGAGCGGGGCATTACGTATCGCCATCCCCATACTCACCCAAACATAGTATATCACCAAACACCACATAATATGCAAGTGAGCCAGGCGTTACGTATTGCCGTCCCTATACTCACCCAAACACAGCATAACACTAGAGTATAACATAATGAACACGACAATCAACTGGCCCGAGAACCAGCGGACGATATTATAATAGGCACGAACAGAGTAGTGAGTAGTCATATGCATAAAATTCTTGTAATAAATCCAAAAGATAAGCAAAATAATCATATTTGAGATCGGAAGCATAGTTATTACATATTCTTTTAAAAGTTATCGAAATTACATAAAAGGCTTCACGAGGCCCACAAATGGTGGAAACCCGAATTGGCCCAACTTACGGAGAACATACTCGTCCTAGATCATAAAAACTTCTACGAGGAATTTCAAAGCAATTCGAGCCTTTCTGAAAAAGTTAGGGACGTTTGTAGTTTAAAAATCGTTAAAGAATAACTTCTTTCAAAACTAATCAAATTTCACATATTCTTTGCAACTTATAAATTCCAAAGACATAAGAATCAAGTTATGACATAGTAACACAAGAATATCAAGGAACCAATACGGATCATACATATGCTCGAATTGCGAGAATAGAGTTTCCTCGAGGCTCGTATCATAGCCTATTTTTGCTAAGACATGCCGAAAAGGAAGGTTGCTTTACATACTTCAAATGCTTTCCAAAATAATCCAATGCAAGCCCAATTCCAACTTATACGTCGGACTGCCCAAAGTCTACAAACAATTCATAACAATGCCAAACAATTAGCTGACCACCTAACCATATTCATAAATTCGATTAACATGCCACATACACACATGGATGGTTCCCAATCATTCCTTCACCCTGTAATGATCAAATTATACTAACTAAGCATCAATTCATTGTTCCAACACAACACAACACATCATAACACACACACCACACCACACGGCCTAACCCTTTGCACACCCAATTCACTTCCAACATGCCATATTTCATAATTTCCCTTCATTTTAACATACTACAACATGCTTACAACCTTTACAACACATAAAACAACATTAAATCTTACCTTTTCTCTTCAACTTCACAAATGGCTAGGGTTTCCAAAAGTGAGGAAAGAGGTAATTAATTGCTCCAACAACACTTCCACGCTACTTAGGGACCTCAAAATAGTAGGTTTGTACCAACAAATAATTTTTGGAATGGAAGAAAATGAATTTCACTTGTTCCTCTCCTAGGCCGAGACCTCTCTTGAAGTTCTTCAACTTGGCTTCTATTTTTTCTAACTGTGGAATGAAATGAAATAAAGAGGGGAGCTTATATATATATATATATATATATAAGTCTTTGACCGAGTGAAAATGACCCACATCACACTTGTTCCAATTAAATTCTGACACAATTTGGTGTGGGTACCACTTAATTAATTCAAGATCTCAGAATTTCTAAAAATTCTACTTTTGGTCCCAAACTTTTCCTAATTGACCCAATGAAGGACATACGGGTTCTAACAACAATTATAAATGATAAAAAGAGGAAAATCATAAAAAGAATAATATGAAAATACACATATTAATGAAAATTATAGTAGAAGGATATTGCAACAGATATTATACACCTATGATAGATACAGGAGCAGAAGTTAACATATGTAAATATAACTGTTTACTAGATAGTAAATTGAGGATATTACAATAGATATGATACACCTATGATAGATACAGGAGCGAAAGTTAACATATGTAAACATAATTGTTTACCAGATAATAAATGGATAAAATTAAAAACACCAATAATAGTAAAAGGATTCAATAATGAAGGAAGTATGATTAATTTTAAGGTAAAAGATATAAAACTACAAATATGGGATAAAATATTAAAAATAGATGAAATATACAATTATGATTTACCTACAAAAGATATGATATTAGGATTACCTTTCTTAGATAAATATTAACCACATATACTTACCAAGTTGACAACACCATGTAACCATAAAATAGGAGCAAAAAGAGTACATAATAAGATAAGAAAAAATACAGATTGGATAAAAGAAAGTGAAAATATTACCCAAAAATTAGAAAATATGTCATATGCTAATGAAGGAATAAATTACATTGTATTTACTATAGATAGATTAAGTCCAATAAAATAGAAATTAGACAAACTATATAGTGAAGATCCGTTACAAGGATAGAATAAATATAAAAATATGATAAAAATAAAATTAATTAATGAAGATAGCATAATAACCCAAAACCATTAAAATATAACTTCAATGAGTTAGGAGAATTTAATATGCATATAACAGAATTACTGACAAAAGATTATATACAAGAAAGTAATAGTAAACATACAAGCCCAGCGTTTATAGTTAATAAACATAGTGAACAAAAGCGAGGAAAAAGTACGATGGTTATTGATTATATGAATTTAAATGCAAAAACAAAAACATATAATACCCAATCCCAAATAAAATACTAAAAATAAGACAAATACAAGGATTTAATTTAACATATAGTACAAAATATTATAAACACAGATGAAATATTATATACAAAAATGAAGCTACAATCCTTTTTAGGACTAGTTAACCAAGTTAGAGAATATATACCAAAATTAGCAGAATACTTACAATCCTTGCAGAAGAAATTAAAAAAGGATATTGAATATACTTATGATGAAAAAAACCAAAAGCAAGTACAGATAATAAAGGAAAGTTGCAAGAATTTACCAAAATTATGTTTCCTAGATGAAAATAAAATATTTAATTATATAGTAGAATCAGATGCTAGTGATAATTGCTATAGAGGAGTACTTAAATATAGGTATGTAAATGACAAAATAGAACACCATTGTAGATATTACTCAGGAACATTTACAAATGCTGAAAATAAATGGGAATTTAACAGAAAAGAATTATTTGCATTATATAAATGTTTATTAGCTTTTGAACCATATATTGTTTAGAACAAATTTATTATAAGAATAGATAACACACAAGTTAAATGGTGGTTAACCAAAAAGGTGCAAGATTCTATTACCACAAAAGAAATTAGAAGATTAGTATTAAACATTTTAAACTTTACATTTACCATTGAAGTAATTAAGACTGACGAAAATATTATTGCAGACTACCTATCAAGACAAAGCTACTCAAACAGACTTTGAAACTGAAGTTACTTCAGTACCAATTATGAATGAATTACTAGAACAACTTAAGATGCTCAACAACAGAGTATCAGCAATGGAAGCAAAATATGTGGAGTCAAACCACCGTAAAAAAATCAAAACTAGCAGTACAATCGGAGCACTTTAAACAACCAATAACTATGAAAGAAAAATATGTGAGTCGGACCATGGTAAAAAACTAGAACTAGAAGTGCAGTCGGAGCACTTTAAACAACCAGATCTAGAAAGTGACAATGGGACACACCTAAAAACCCAAGCTACTAACAAAGTTATTATTGCAGGTACATCCAAAGCTAAGGAAGAAGCATTTACCATAGTTACAAAGAAAAAGAATTATAATTTGAATAAGGTATTTGAAAAACCTTATGCCCCATCCCACATAAAAAAATCAAAATTATTCATACCACCTCAGGTACAAACTTACGCAAAATCCTTAAACCAAGAAAAGAAAACCTATAACCAAATAGCGAGAACCTATATTAAAAATATCAAAAAAATCCAAAACTTACTAAATACTCAACCTATCCAAGACCCAGAATTATACAAAAACCACAAAGGATATATTACCAATAAACTACAAAATTATAATAAACTACTCGCATTACTACGAATAAAACCAAATTTATTAGCAACTTATTATGCATACGGACTTATTTCGACAGCTTATACCATTACTGGAGAAGAACTTATTATGATACCAGAACTATACCAGGCTTTTATGAATTACAAAAGAATTACAAAAGGACAACTATTTTACATCAGATTTTATTCAGCACCAGCGGAGATACTATTTAATGAGATTAAACCAATTATTACCATAATCAAAATTGGTATGACACAAGACTATTTAATCCCAGAGAAAATTACAACACAACCAATTATACCTAAAATCAAAATACCAAATTTCTATGCCAACAAAAGAATTATAGGAATTAGTACTATATTGGCAGAATTATCAAAAGTTTATGACAAAGGAAATATATGGAAATACCACTCAAGAAATCACTTATTGATATACTCAACAACCAAGGAACAAAGGCCACAAGATATATTCGAAATACATAATTAGGCGATGTCACTACTTAAGCCGAAACAAGAACCTTTAACAAAAGCTATCAGAAAAGGAATTATCTCAGAACAAAGTATGGAGCAATATTGCAAGCTTATCAAAAAAAAATATACACTACACAAATGCAACAAATGCAGTGGAGTTAGCAACTAAATACCGAAAGTTAACTTAGAATAAAGACAAAAGACAGCTGGATGGCCAAGAGGAAAAGAAGAAAAAGATAAAGTACAAAACGACCTAAAAAGAATATACAAAGAAGATAGCAAGGAGATCATGACATAACGAAAAAACGAGACAAAGACAGAAAAAGCAGATGGCAACTTAAAGATAACAACAACCTAAAAAGAAAAAGCAACCGCACACGTAAAAGATATGTCAGGGGATCTGTATGTAAATTTGTAGGGACTTAGAATGTAAATTACATTTCTTATTTACAGAATAAACCCCTAAGACGTTAGTATATATAGAGGCTTACGATTCGCTTGTAGAACATCAGCACATCGACTACTCTTTCATATTCCCTTGTAAAAACACTCTCCAAATATATAATTATCAATAAATACCTTTCAATCCCCAAATTATGAAGCAACAATTAGTGAATCCTGTGAACATACAGGAAAAGGTATATCTTTTAACAATTATGCTTGGCTAGATTATTTAATTCCTGTATGACATATGTTATATGATATATTTATGATTGTTATTATAAACTAGGACTATTCATATCTTATATCATGTTTACTAGCATTAAGAAATAGAGGGAAAAAATTTCGAAACTAAGCCAATCAGAGTGGGAAAGCCGAGAAAGGCAGGAGGCCATAATAGGGCAAGTACCAAAATGTTGAGGCATTGTTTAGGAAAATAATATCCTGAAAAAGTACAATGCTAGTAGTGACTAGATTATAAGAAAACAAATACCTTTAGTTAATAACAAACTATCATAAGTAGATCATATGAGATATGGAAGTCAGGAATGTTTAATTAAAACTGAGTAGTGATAAAAAGGATAAACACACCTATGCCAACAATAACCTTAACCAATAATTATTTTGATAATAACCATAAAATACTTATTTTCTACATATTAAAAAACGTACAAAAAATCAAAATAAGAAAAATAATATGGGAAAAAATAATAGAATATGAGGAAGAAGAAATTAACAGGTTAATTACATTATCTTGGTACGACGATATAAACATAGTTCTACAAGAGTTAGATGAAAACATTAGTTACACAGACCTATTATACGACTCAGAAAATTATGATTCAACATAAAATAAAATTGCCCGTACATCCACACCTAATTCCGCAACTAACCCCCAAATTGGTATCAGAGCATAGGATAAAATTAGATAAGAGTCTAATAGGACTAGGACAAAACTGACTAAAACAAAATTATGAGAAAACCCCTTAGTTTCCAAAGAATCAAAAGAAGATATAATTGGAATATTATCTGTATTTGCGAAAGCTCTTATTATATACAATACTTAGGATTTTATAACACTTATAGGTTAAAATAAACTAGATAATGACTATAGCACAGCTAGAATTTACGAGATTAGTAAATAAATGGTTATGAAAATGTAGAAGATTTAATAAACATTTAAAAGGATACAGGGAACTTTTAATAGATCATATAACATGGATAAAAGAAAAAATAAAACAAGTCACAGATGGAGACGAATTAGAACGATTCATTAATGCTGCACAAAATAGGACATGGGAATTAGAACTAATAGAACAAGAAATAATATATAATAAAGGTAAGCAAAAATTTTACAAAAAAATCACAAACAAATATAATATATTTGGCTAAAAATGAATAAAGAAACATTTGCGATAAGTGAAAAAACATGTGAAAACTATGATGACCTGGAAATAAAAATAGTATTTTCCAACCTAGGAAGAAGATATAAGAAAATAGGAGATCAATTATATCTAATGTTAGAAAAAGAAGAATTGAGGTTAGAAGATAGTCTTACAGCTATGGTAAGAATAACTAGAGAAAACGAAGAAATTGATAGAAAAAATGAAATAGAAAAGATTAAAATCCACAGTGAGGAAAAAATTCAAGAAATTGAAAAATAAAAAATAATAGGATAAAAGAATTAGAAAAATAATTACAAAAATTAAAAGATATATATGAACGACAACAAGAAAAAGATGAAGAAATTAGGTTAATGACAGAAATCCAGAAGTACAAGGAACAACCTATGGAAGAAGACAATAATTCAGCATTAAGTGAAACATATACAGAACTTATAAAAAATAAAGAACAAAAATTAATAGACAATACAGAAGTAGAAATACATTATGATGAAAAAAATGAAAGATACAAAGCCAGAAGCTAGTACTTCTAAAACATACCCGAAACAAGAGACACCATCATATTATAGTAGGGATTATACATGATCAGATAGATATGATATATTATGGAATAAAAGACTAAATAAAGGAAAATGGGCACCTAGACAAATAAACAAATTAACCAATTACATAGACTTAGATTATGTAGAAGATATAAATAAAATGATATAGCAATGGGTAGGATACATGGCAAAACAATTAATAGATAATAAAATAAGTATAGCAGACACTGCAGGATATATAGAAAGAACATTTCTAGGAGAAGTAAAGTTATAGTTTCTAAATTTAAATGAAGAAATTGTAAAAACACTAAGAGCACTAAAGATATAGCAGGAAAAGAAACAACCGTAGTACTAGACATACTTTATAAATATGAAGTAGCCATAAGAAATGAATTTAGAGAGCTAGGATAAAATTCTTAAAAAGATGGTATCAGGATTGTTAGACCCTGTATGTCCTTAATTCGATCGATTAGGAAAAGCTTGGGACTAAAAGTGGAATTTTGCAAAGTTGGGGTCTTAAAGACATTTTTGGATAGTGCTCTTTAAAATGTATTATGGGTGGACCATTAGCTTGACCAAGACTTACCTTTATATGTGGAATACCCCTTATCTTATATTCATTTACATAATTAGAAATGAGTCTTGCAAATAAGAAGAAGTGAGAAACTTCTAGAGATAGAAGCTCACGGATTGTGCAAGAAAATATTGAAATTTCCTTTTGTTCTTTCAAGCTTAGATTTTTCTTCAAAAATTCAAGTTTTTGGTGTCAAACTGAGCATTGGAGTAGTGGGGTTTTAGTGCTTTCTTCTAATTTCAGTTCTGATACGTCTGTAAGCTCAAGAGGGATTGTTAATTGACTTGATTTTATTTAATTCATGATTGGGTTAGGGTTCTTGAGATACTTTATTGGAGAATTTTGCAATTTTCTTTTTGTGTGTGTGGGGACTTCTTGCTGGATTTTTGTAGCTGGAGTTGAATTGTGCCTGGTTACGATGTTTTCGGTGTGGTAGTGAAAGTTAGTATTTAAGTTAAAGGTTTAAAAGAAGGAGATGAAGTGTATGGAGATATTCATGAGAAAGCATTCGATGGACCAAAGCAATTTGGGTCTTTAGCTAAGTAAACTACTGTAGAAGAGAAATTAGTTGCTTTGAAACCCAAGAATGTGAGTTGCAGAGGCTGCTGCTCTTCCTCTGGCTATAGACTACTTATGAAGGGCTAGAGAAAGCTGGATTTCTTCTGGCAAATCCATTCTTGTTTTCGAAGGTGCTGGTAGTGTTGGATCCCTTGTAATCTAGCTTGCTAAACAAGTATTTGGTGCTTCAAAAGTAGCAGCTACCTCCAGCACAGGGAAGTTAGAACTACTGAAAAGCTTAGGAGCTGATTTAGCTATTGACTGAACAAAGGAGAATTTTGAGGATTTGCCTAACAAGTTTGATATTGTTTATGATTCAGTTGACGTTGGGCATCCCGAAGATTGAGTTAAATTGGGTTTGCATTGGATTAGTTGGAGGAGTGATTGAGGTATGTAAAATATTTCATTCTTTGGCATGACTAGTTAAACGTAGGAAATGTTATGAATCTCGAAAGATGCCCTTTTCTCGCAATTCAGGCTTAAATATGTCTTATGTTCATTTCTTTGGCATTCCTATGAAAAGTAGTCATATCCTTGGCTCTTATGTCTTTGAAGTTTGTAACTGGTAAGAACATAAGGACTTTGATAAATTTGAAAGACTTTATGTTCATTGCTTTCATTATCTTGACCACATGAGGACAACTTGAATATATCTGGAGACCTCTTCTTTGTAAGTGCACTTGGGTGAGACATGCCATCTTTACTACCAGCTAGAAAAAATATGAGACCTTGTAAGGGATTTTGACTTCCCAGATGAGTTTCCTGGGCTATACCATGTTAATAGAAGTTCTATGATTCAGGTTAACTACACAGGCTTGACAGATAAGAGCCTTTTTACTGTTTTGTTTCCTTTTGAGTCTATCGGGCTGATTTAAGGTTCCACTAAAAGAATCTAATAGTTAAAGCATAGCAGTGGAAATTCTAGTTCCAATCAATAGAAGCTCTCCTGAAAGTTAAATTCCATCCTTGTAGGTCCCATACTTAACTAATTTGTGAATGACGCTGAAGACTTATTGAATATAAGCTAGGAAAAAATTGGTTTTAAGTTGCTTTGACTAATCCAGTGGTCCTCCCAGAAATTACTTTTCTCTCATCACCCACTAAGATCTTGACATTGGGCCAGAACTCTTGCCATTGATTTCTAATAGTTTTCTATACACTGCATCTATATTGGCAATTAACTTTATTAGTAATCCATTGATTCATCATCCCATATTTTTGGGAGATAAATCTTTTCCATAAAGAATTATCTTCTGAGTTGAACCTCCATAACCATTCTTGCTGGCAGACTCTGTGATGCAAATCTAAAGTTCTTACCGAGACCCCCCTTGCTGCTTCTTTAAAATGAGGACATCCCATTTTTACAAGATTGTAACACTTGTTATCTCTATTCCCATACCATCTGAAATCTCTCCTCAATCTCTCTATCTTCTTCTCTACTTCTCTTTGAATTGGAATTAAGGCCAACATGTAAGTTTCAAGAGCATCCAGGAGAGAGTTGATGAGAGTTAATCTGCCACCTGAGGATAGGTATTGTGTTTTCCTGCTAGACAACTTCTTAACACACCTCTCTATGACTTCATTCCATATGTCTTGAGATTTTTTTTTCGTCCCTAAGGTATTTTGAAATCTCATGGGTAAACTTGCCAACAAGAAACTATAGATCATCAATCTGATTGACAGAATAGATCACTCTCTTGTTCTATTTGACATGTAGTCTAGATTTTGCTTCAAAAATGGTGAGAATTATTTTGAAATCAATTTTGACATGCCTCGTAGGAACTTGTACAATCTAGGCTAAATATGTTCCCCCTAAGTCAGGCTAGTTAGGGCTTCCATCGGCCGTGGGACCCGCGACACTTCTGTTCTGAAATCTTGACAATTCTAAAGGAATTTAGAACAAATAATATGTTATTTTTGAACATGAATATTTTACTAATTTTTTGGGATTTTGATAATGATTTTTGTGCATATCATTCTCACGACTCTATTCGTGCCTATTTATGACTTCGTTCACTGGTTTTCGGGCCGGTTGTTGTCGTGCGTAATATACTATATATATATGTATATATATTTTGAAGTTGGTTGGGTACGATGGGGTTGGCTCGGCCCAAGGGTCGGCTCTGCTTAGTTTGGTGATATGGTGAGATTGGGCCTTTGGTTTGGTGGCTTCATGTACCCATGATCTAGAGTTAGCCGTTGTTTATTTTGAAAACCAAAAGGAAATATTTTTTGATATTTGGATATGAGTTTGACTTCGATACCTCTGTTGGTCTATCACTCTTATTTATACTTGTGCTTTCTGCTTTACATATTCAGTATATATTTCATACTGACCTCTTTCTTCGAGGGCTGCGTTTCATGACCGCAGGTATAGACGCGCAGAGTAGCGGGCGACCAACTTAGGATCCTTATCTACCTTTTGAAGAGCTCCTTTGCTTCGGAGCAACTATTTAGTATACATGCTACCTCTTTATTTTGTATTATATTCGTTTGAGGGTACGACGGGGCCCTGTCCCGTCCTATGATTCAGTCTGTTTGTATAGAGGTCTGTGGACTCCTGTGAGTATGGGACATGTCAGTTTGTATATTATGTACGTATGCTGTGTATGTTGGGCGGTTTAACTGCAGCGGTGACCTTATTGGCCCGCGTGTATATATATATGTATGTATTGTAAGCTGGGATTTTCTGTATGCAGGTGGATAGTCAGTAAAACAGAGAAAACTCTGTTGAAATTTCTGTAAATAAGTTAGTTATTATAATTAGATTCTGGCTTAGTAAGTTGTGTCTGAGTACCCCCAATCGGGTACTAGTCAAGGCCAATAGGTTGGGTCGTGACAAGAATTATGTAAAAGTTACAAAGAAGATATGAAGATGAAAAAAACATTAATTAAGAACATATCATGTTGTAAAGATATAATAGCATCACAATTTGGTTGTGAAGAAAAGTATTATAAAAAACATAGAAAGAAAAGATTTAGGAAATATAAAAAGATTAAACATAAATATAGAAGCCCAAGAAAAGGGTATTACACAAAACATAAGAGACCACATAGGAGAAAGAAACATATAAGCGAATGCAAATGTTATAATTGGGGAAAACTAGGACATATTGCAAAAGACTGTAAAATATCAAGGATACCTAAAAAGAGACAAATAGCAGAAGTAATTATAGAAGAAGAAGATTGTTTACCAACAAACCGTGTAGACTATGAGCTAGAAGATGAAGATAGTATTTATGAGATATCAGATGAGGAAAATTATGAAACAAGTACGGATATAGATGAATTAGATGACTGAAGAAAATATACAAATAATAAGATAGGATGATAATACAGAAGATGACTATTCTGAACAAAAAATAGTATTTGATAATAGTGTTTTTGAAAAAGTAAAAGGGAAAGAAATAGACTTAAGTGTAGAAAAAGTATTTGAAATACCAAGAATAAAAAAGGGATTTAAGAAAAATAAAGAAGAAGTTTATATAATAAGCCAAAAGGAACATATAATAGACTGTAGGTATGCCCAAGGAAAAGCTGAAGTACCATTAATAAATAAAAGGGAACTAAATAAAGAAGTACAAAAACTAAAAAGCAGAGAGCCAATTAGATATGTACACGTAGGAGGAATAGAAATACTTATAAAAACATATTTTCAAGAAGGAATAGATACACCAATCGAGTTATATTTATCAAATGATAGAATAGTAGAACCTATAGAAAAAGTATAGTAAGTGCCGTTAAAGAAAATCTAATTTATCAAAAGTTTAGATTTTACCATAAATGCAAATTATTCAGTAGCTTTAACAGACCAAAATATAGATAAAGCATTAGTGTTATATTGAAAAATCAATGGAATAACTTTGACCCCAGGAAGTAAAATATGTACAACAAGATCTAAAAATTTATATGTATTAACAACAAAGCATAAGATATCAGCTAGGAGTAAGATAGATAGAATTAAAATAGATGACCCTTTTGAATAATTTGTTAAAATAATA
>DF361747.1:9014-24921 GCA_000787875.1 Solanum virginianum
CTTCTCCTTGTCAGTAGAAGGGCACATACTGGAACTCAATTTAAAGTGATTAGCAAGTGGACAACTAACCGCTTTACCCTTGTCCATATTGAATCTCTGAAGTACTTTTTCAATGTACTTCTCTTGAGATACCCAAAGCTTCCTGGCGCTTCTATCTCTTGTAACTCTCATGCCAAGAATTTATTTTGCTGATCCTAAGTCTTAAAAGACTTACCCAATTGTACCTTTAGACTGTTGATTCTTGAAATATTTTTTCCAATGATCAGCATATCATCTACATAGAGTAGAAAGATAACAAAATCATCTTCAGAGAATGTACCTCTAGAGTATTGATTCTTGAAATATTTTTTCCAATGATCAGTATATCATCTACATAGAGTAGAAGGATAACAAAATCGTCTTCAGAGAATTTCTGATAAATACGCATTGATCTGCAGTAGTTTTCTTGAAGCCTTGCTTTCGTATAACAGACTCAAACTTCTTATATCATTGTCTTGGTGCCTGTTTCAAGCCATATAAACTTTTCTTTAATCTGCAGACATAATCCTCTTTTTCCTTCACTTTGAAACCCTCTGGTTGTTCCATGCAAATTTCTTCTTTTAGATCTCTATGAAGAAAGGCAGTCTTCACATCCATTTGCTCAATTTCCAAATTGAGCTTTGCAGCTAGCCCATGCACAATACAAATGGATGTCATTTTCACAACAGGTGAAAATATCTCATCAAAGTCAATGCCCTTCTTTTGACTGAAACCTTTGACGACCAATTTCACTTTAAAGCGTGGATGGACTCCATATTCTTCATGTTTGATTCTGAATACCCATTTATTCTTCAACGCTCTTTTACCATTAGGAAACTTCACGAGATCAAATGTTTTATTCTCATGCAAGGATTTCATTTCATCTTGCATGGCTTCCATCCATTTTTCCTTGTTTTCATCGTCCATTGCATCATTGAAGCTTTCTGGTTCTCCCCCATTAGTCAGTGTAACCCACTGATTAACTGGGTACCTAGTAGAAGGCTGCACATTTCTACTAGATCTTCTTAGGGTACTGGAGACTCTCCAGTTATTGGTGGTTGAGTGTGACCACCATCAACATTCTCTTCTTCTGGTTCATCTTCCTGGGGAATATCTTTATCATTTGCATCTTGCGGATGGTCATCATGAACCTCATCTTCAACTTGGGATGGTACTTCTGTTGGAGAATTCAACCTTAAGCTTGTTGAATCATCTATAGGAGTAAAGCCTTTGGTGAGCTTTCATTTTTCATTTCCAAAACTATTTTGGAAACCTTCATCATCAAACTTGCCTATAGACATTAAATTTAGGTGCATGTCGGAAATGTGCCTTACATCTTTTAGAAGAAGTTTCATGTCATTATCCGTTTCCACATAGATATCTCCCTTGCCAATAACTTTTGACAAGTTTCCATTTCCCATCTTTACAACACCATAGTCTCCATAAGTGTAAGATGAGAAGAGGTTTTTGTGTGGTGTGTCGTGAATGGTTGTACCACTATCAATTACCCAACTTGTCTCTTGAGTTAATTGACTAACTGTCACACTCCAAGTCCCATTAAGGCGGACCGATAATTATTGCCGATAAGGCTCGGGAGAACCAACCTGTATCTATGCATTTTCTATATGTATTATAAGGAATTTCTACATTCAACATACCTTTAAGAAAGTAAACAGTAATAACAAACCCAGAATGAAATGCATATGACTAGGCCATTGGAGCCTTAGTGTATAAAGTATAAAACATGATCATACTTTAATTTACATAGTCTACAAAGCCTCTAGATAAGGAACAATATTTGATAAGGGTCAGGACAGGCCCTGCCTCGACCAATTATGCAATACGCAAATATAAGCTCTAGACACACAAAGCTCCGAAGCAACCTGAAGCTCGGTAACAGCAGCTGGATATCCTGTACTCCTACTGAGGAGATCTACTAGCACCTATATATGCAGCATGAAATGCAAGTCCCCCATAAGGGACGTCAGTACGAGATAATGTACTGATCAGTGATAAACTGTATCAGGATCATCCCTGGCTAGGCTCTTCCTTAGCCCCTCGGGCTACCCCCATTATAGGATCGCTAGGTGATTCTTCCACTCCTCGGGCTACCACCTATCTAAAAGTAATATACTTTATCTTTCATTTACCTTTGAGATGATTCTTTGGCAATCAGAATATTGGAGTTGTAGAACTGTAGATACAACATATGTCACATAAAGAATCACAAAAGGCAACACCATAATGACAGGTGTAGGTTACACAAGTAATGAAATACATTAGAGGTAGAACAACACATGAACTTTATTTTGTAGAATGAATCCGTGTATCTTGGTATTCAAGTATATATACATATTTGAAGGTGACTATGTGTGGAAGCATATGAACATGTGAAAGAGTTGAGACATAATCAATAATTGAGTTGGAGTTGGTAAGTGCCTTTATGTACCAAGGAGGGACTTATGCTTCATTCCAAATAATATGAATTCATGTAGCCTTACATATCTTGCTGAACGACCTCGGTATTACCTTGAGACAACCTTTCCTTACTCTAAATATTTATCTATAACATAGTATGTGATTAAATTATCATTAGCAGCTAATAGATATATCTTGGCAGCGCAATCTCACTAAAAAAAATAACACACGGGCAGCAAGCGTGTAGTTATAAACCCGAGCGTATTATTTTAATCTTTTCACCCCTAATAGTATTTTCTAATACACATTCTCATATACATATCATGTGCAACCTGTTTTCGTGTCTTAACAGCCTTATAACAGCCCACAAAATAGAACACATAATAATTCTACATAACATACAAATGGGAGACATAACGTTACATCCCTTCGCTACATCTCAACGTCGATAATTCCAAACTTGTTCCAACTTTAACCAAACTGTTTCCACATCTTTTTACACATAAAATAAGTCTTACAATAGTCCATAAATACCCCCAAATCAGGTAAAGGTCGTGACACAATAATTCCCAATTTTTAGCTCACAAGTTTCTTTTAATAGTACAACTAAGATATCCTACAATAAGCCATCTTTGAGGACTATAACAGTGGTGAAACAGCCTAGTTATATCATTATCAAACTAAGATTTATTAAAGACATATGTCTGACTTCATAATATAGCCAACCAAGAAGAGAAAAGCCTCTTAATTAACAAAAAAAGTGTACAACAATCCTTAGGATACAAGCTGACCAAATTTCCAACACCAGCATAACTAACATATAGATCTTGTTTATCATGGAATAAGTATAACAAATACATGGATAATTCCACTCACCTTGGCCTTTAAGATCCAGGTTTCCTTTAAGAACTCTAGAGAGTTGTATTAGATTCCTTGTGGAATGAAGTGGAGAGAAAATGAGAGATTTTGGGAAAGCTGAATTTTTTCCAAAGTGAAAATGACTTAGGCTGCTTTCACTCTCTTGTTTAAGGCATATTTTGGCCAGATAACTCTAGAACTTTTGACCATTTCTTGACTCATTCTACCAAGTAGAATATGCTACAGCTTGAACCTCATATTTGGGCCTAAATAGGTCTCAAAGTAAATGGGCCTTGGCTGCCCAATTTCCCAAATTCTTATTCACTTAGTTTGGGTCCAATTAGGCAAGTAAGTTATGAAGACTTTGGGATCTCTTTATTCTTCATATTGGGCTATAAGCATAGCCCATTTATGATACTAAGACATGGGATAAAGTTACACTCTTAACACAAATTTTATCAATAATCCAACTTGGACAAATTCGATGTCGGGCCTCTTCTCCGTTTAGCTAGCAAATTCAAACTAAGTAAGTAGATGACTCACTGCTAGCGTCCTAAGACCTACAAGCACATAAATTCTCCTTCTTTATTTAGGGCCATGATTTCCCCAACATGACTTAAAACTTATTTACACTTGACCCTCTAATTTGAGACTCAAGCACTTTTAAGATTGATGATAATTTAAAAAACCAGATCATGTTTCACGTGCATAGTACTAATACATGTAAGGTGTGGGATGTCACATTCTCCCCCCTTAGGAACATTCATCCTCGAATATTAGCATAACTAGATAGTTTAACCATATCCAATGTAATAAACATTCAAATACACATACCTATTAAGGCTCCCACTTCTACATGTGGCACTTCCTATTTAGCTTCAAATAACTAAGGGTATCTTGATTTCATCACATCCTCAGCCTCCCATGTTATCTCTTCTGCCTGCTAGTTCCTCCAAAGTACTTTCACTGAAGCTATTTCTTTATTCCTTAGCTTCTTAACTTGACAATCTAGGATAGCAACAGGTACCTCTTCATAGGTGAGATCTTCTGTAACTTGCACATCCATTATAGGAGTGATACGGGATGGGTCACCTATGTATTTTCGAAGCATTGAGACATGAAAAACTGGATGAACCACTGAAAGCTCTTGGGGTAGCTCTAATTCATATGCAACCTGCCTAATCCTCTTAATAATCTGATATGGTCCTATGTAATGTGGGCTCAGTTTAGATGATTCTTTGGCAATCAGAATATTGGAGTTGTAGAACTGTAGATACAACATATGTCACATAAAGAATCACAAAAGGCAACACCATAATGACAGGTGTAGGTTACACAAGATTACCAAACCTCATAATCCTTTTCATTGGAGACATCTTTAAAAATACCCAATCTCCTACTAAGAGTTCCAATCCTCTCCTTCTAGCATCTGCATATGATTTATGATGACTTTGGGCTGTTTCTAGTCACTATTATATTGCCCTAACTTTTTCCATAGCTTGTTGTACTAGATCTGGCCCAAGTAAGGTGGTTTCACCCACTTCAAACCATCCAATCCCCAACCTACATATCCTTCCACACAAAGCTTCATAAGGTGCCATCTTGATACTTGAGTAGTAGCTATTATTATAGGCAAATTTAATAAGTGGCAAATGGTCTACAGGTACTTTTAAAGTCCAATGCACAAGCTTGCAACATATCTTCAAGTGTTTGAATGGTGCGTTCTGCTTGACCGTCTGTTTGAGGGTGGAAAGTTGTACTCAAGTTAACTTGTGTACCTAAACTCCTTTGGAAGAATTTCTAAAATTTTGCAGTGAATTGAGCTCCTCGATCAGATATAATGGAGATTGGGACTCCATGTAACCTAACTATCTCTTTAAGGTATAGCTTGGCATACTCTTCAACTGTATAATCACTCTTAACTGGCAAGAAGTGTGCTGACTTTGTCAGTCTATCAACTATTACCCATATGGAGTAAAACTTCTGAAATGAGTGAGGCAAACTGGTAACAAAATCCATGTTGATCATATCCCACTTCCATGTTGGAAGCTCTATACATTGCATATAACCTCTTGGCTTTTGGTATTCTACTTTCACTTGTTGGCAATTTGGATATTGAGCAACAAATTCTACAAGGTCCTTTTTTATGCCTCCCCACCAAAATATTCCCTTCAGGTCATGATACATCTTGGTTGATTTTGGATGGATGGAGTATCGGGAATGATGTGCTTCTTCCATTATCTTCTTTCTCAACCCACTAACATCAGGCACACATAACCTATTTTCGCAATACAATACTCCATTTTGGATAAGATCAAAGCCCTTTATCATACCTTGACTCACCTTTTCCTTAAGCTGTCGTAGAATAAGATCCTCAAACTGTTTTTTTTACCTCTATTACCAATGAAGATGTTGCTGCATTTTGTACAATAATCCCTTCCCATAATTGAACTTGGACAGATTCGACGTCGGGCCTCGTCTCCATCTAGCTAGCAAGTTTAAGCTACACAAGTAGGTGACTCACCTGCTAGCTTCCTAAGTCCTACAAGCACCTCAATTCTCTTTAGTCACTCCTTGACTCACCATGGCCTGCTTATCAGTATTCATAACCGCCTTAGGACTCAGAGCATCTGCCACCATATATGCCTTCCCCGGGTGGTAAAGTATATCAATGTCATAATCTTTTATTAGCTCTAACCAGCTCCACTGTCTTAAATTTAGGTCCTTCTGCTTGAAAATATACTACAAAATCTTATGGTCAATATATATATCAACGTGAACCCCATACAAATAGTGGCGCCATATTTTCAAAGCAAACACAACCGCTGCTAGCTCAAGATTATGTGTCGGATAGTTTTTCTCATGTGGTCGCAGTTTCCCAGATGCATAAGCAATTACTCTACTATGTTGTGTTAGTACACACCCTAAACCAACTCTTGAAGCATCACAATACACTACATACCCCTCGATGCCTTCTAGAAGTATTAACACGGGTGCAGAGGTAAGCTTATTTTTCAGCTCACGAAAACTTTTTTCATATGCATCATTCCATTGGAACTTGGTTGTCTTATGTGTCAACTTTGTTAGAGGTGCAGAAGAAAAACCTTCAATGAACCTTTTATAATAACCTGCCAACCCTAGGAAGCTCTGAACTTCGGTGGGTGTCGTTGGCCTTGGCTAATCTTTTACAACCTCTATCTTTTGTGAATCAACCTTTATTTCCTCATGAGATATAATATGTCCCAAGAATGCCACTGATTTTAGCCAAAATTCACATTTAGAAAATGCATCTGGCGCCCTGCAACTGATCAAATAAATAATCAATCCTGGGGAGGGGGTTTTATTCTTAACTGTCACCCTATTCAATTGTCGATAGTCGATACACATTCTGAAGGTCCCATCCTTTTTATGTACAAATAACACTGGTGCACCCCAAGGGGACACATTAGGTCTTATAAAATCTTTCAACAATAAGTCTTTTAACTGCTCTTTTAACTCACGTAATTTTTCTGGGGCCATTCTATATGGAGGGATAGAAATAGATTGAGTGCCTGGAAGTAAGTTCAACATCGCCTTCCCATTCAAGAACTGCCTCATTGGAAAAGTGGAAGTACACCCTTTTAGTGCGGCAATCTACGGTGGCATAACAAAAAGCTAACCAATCCATACCTATTATAACATCAAATTCCACCATTTCTAGCTCAATAAGGCCAGCCAAAGTGTCACGGTCACAAACAGTTACTACACAGTTATAACAAACCCTTCTAGCCATAATAGATTCATCGGTTGGCATGGACACTTCAAATGGTTTGTTCAATAATTTAGATTCCCTATTAAGCTTCCCAGTGACTAGTGGGGTAATATATGATAGTATAGAACCAGGGTTAATTAATGCATACATATTATGTAAAAAGATGAACAATGTACCTATGACCACATCAGGTGAATCTTCCAAATTTGCCGACTTCCAGAGCATACGTGCGATTTTGAACTCCGCTAGAGCTAGCTGCCCCTCTAACACCTCTACCATGACCCATAGGTGCTTGTTGACCCCTACCTAATGGAGAAACTGACGATGATGATGCAATAGCTAACCCAGTAGATTGTACTCCATCAACCATATGCCTCCTCGGGCAATCTCTTATTATATGCCCTAGTGCACCACACCCATAACAAACATCTGTCCCAATGATATATACCTGAATGACTTTTTCCACACTGTCTTGGTGCACCATACCAATAACAAGCATCTGTCCCAACATGACATATACCTAAATAACCTCTTCCACACTATTTACAAGGCTGTATAGGGGTCATTTGCAGGCTTGCTGAATACCCCACTGTCCGGGCGTCTTGCCCTACACTTCGGGGACCAAACTGATTTCTTCCAAGCCTCTGAAGTTGTGGTGGAGCGCTGGCTGCAGAGTAAGAGGATGATGGCCTAGGTGGCCTATTAGAAAATTGAGGCCTAAGCTCACCTTGGGATGGTGTAACTGCCCTGCAAACCTAGCTTTCTTGGACTGCACCCTTTCTAACTCTTGTGTCCTTCTCCATTGCCTCTGATCCTCCAGTTTCTGTGCAAAGGCTTGCATTCTTGCTATATCTATATCTTTATTCAAGGAAGCAATGGTATAGTCTTTGACCAGATACGTGTCCAATCTATCCACATATCGATGAACTCTATCTGCCATAGTAGCAACTACATTAGGGGCATACCTAGACAGGGAACTAAATTGAAGGCTATACTCCCTCACATTCATATTCCCTTGGTGGAGGTTTAAGAACTGATCTGCCCGGGCCTCTCGAATCTCTAATGGCAAATAATGGTCAATAAATGCTTCTTTGAACTTTTTCTAGGTAGTTGGAGGGACATCTATACCCTTAGATTGCTTCTAAGCTTCATACCACAATATAGCCACACCCTTCAACCTATATGTCGCTAATTTGACAGCTTCTGTACCACTTACGTGCATAACATCTAAAGTGCACTGAATTTGATTAATAAAGTCTTGGGAATCTTTATTAGGATTTGAACCGTTGAATGATGGAGGGTCCAAATTAAGGAAATCACGTATCCTCGTGTTAGCTGCCCTTTTCACACCACCTGCGCCCATAACTGGATCTTCTTATCTTTGACCTTGGCAAGCAACTATATGTGTCAATAGTTGGATTGCATTTTTTAGGTCCTGCACGGTAGAATCGATAGGTGGTTGTGGGGGAATTTCACTACTTCCAGGTTCATCAGGAGCTGGATGAGTTGGAGATGTCTGTGGTGGAGACTCATCTTGAGCCTTATTTTGTCGTCTCACCTGCCTGGGTATACCAACCACCCTTTTTACTTTCTTCCCTTTAGCTTTGTTTTTCCCTGTTACTAGCATACTTGCTGTACAAAATAATTCAGGAGTTAGACATAATCCACCTATTATACTTGACTCTATGGCACGATCTAAAGAATAAAAAAAGTAACATCTCCTAAATAACACGTAGCCTCTTGCTTATAAATGTGGTGCACAACACATCGATAAATAAGATTTTACATAGACACAGTTTTGTAGACTCCCTAGGATGACCCGCTCTGATACCACTTCTATCATGTCCCAAGTCCCGTTAAGGCGGACCAGCACCCGTTGTCGATAAGGCTCGGGAGAACCAACCTGTATTTATGCATTTTCTATATGTATTATAAGGAATTTCTGCATTCAACATGCCTTTTGAGAAAGTAAACAGTAATAACAAACCAAGAATGAAATGCATATGACTAGGTCGTTGGGGCCTCAGTGTAAAAGTATAAAACATGACCACACTTTAATTTACATAGTCTACAAAGCCTCTAGATAAGGAACAATATCTGATAAGGGTTGGGATAGGCCTCGCCTCGACCAACTATGTAATACGCAAATATAAGCTCTAGACACACAAAGCTCCAAAGCAACCTAGAGCTCGGTAACAACAGCTGGATATCCTGTACTCCTACTGAGGAGATCTACTAGCACCTGTACCTGCAGTATGAAATGCAGGTCCCCCATAAGAGACGTCAGTATGAGATAATATACTGAGTATGTAAGGCAGAAAATACTGTATTTGAAGTAATAACTCAAATGTAAATATGCATTGGTTTTGGATAAGAGACCACCTTTAGTTATACTGTGGGATCATGTACTTTATGTTCATTTTATCACTTTACCTTTACTATAAAATCTGTGCACGCTTGAACCCTTTACTTGACTTCTCCCTCTCTTTTCAGTAATCAGAACTTCTGATTCTGAGAAAGAGATTGAACCTTGAGATCTACGTCTCATCTATAAATGACCCACTGATCAGTGGAACTGTATCGGGATCGTTCCTGGCTAGGCTCTTCCTTAGACCCTTGGGCTACCCTCCGTGATAAGATCATCCCTGGCTAGGTGATTCTTCCACTCCTCGGGCTACCACCTATTTAAAAGAAATATACTTTATCTTTCAATTACCTTTGAGATGATTCTTTGGTGGTAAGAATATTGGAGCTGTAGGACTGCAGATATAACATATGTCATATAAAGAATCACAAAATACAACACCATAATGACAGGTATAGGTTACACAAGTAATAAAATACATAAGAGGTAGAACAACATATGAACTTTATTTTGTAGAATGAATCCGTGTATCTTGGTATTCAAGTATATATGCATATTTGAAGGTGATTATGTATGGAAGCATATGAATATGTGAAAGAGTTGAGATATAATCAATAGTTGAGTCAGAGTTGGTAAGTGCCTTTATGTACCAAGGAGGGACCTATGTTTCATTCCAAATAATATGAATTCAAGTAGCCTTACATATCTTGCTGAACGACCTCGGTATTACCTTGAGACAACCTTTCCTTACTCTAAATATTTATCTACAATATAGTAGGTGATTAAACTATCATTAGCAGCTAATAGATATATCTTGACAGCCCAATCTCATAAAAAATAACACACGGGCAGCGAGCATGTAGTTATAAACCCGAAGGTATTCTTTAAAACTTTTCACCTCTAATCGTACTTTCTAATACACATTCTCATATACACATCATGTGCAACCTATTTTAGTGCCTTAACAGCCTTATAACAGCCCACAAAACAGAACATATAACAATTCTACACAACATATAAATGGGTGGCATAACATTATATCCCTTCGCTACATCTCAACGTCGATAATTCCAAACCTATTCCAACTTTAATCAAACTATTTCCACATATTTTTACACATAAAATCAATCTTATAATAGTTCATAAATTCTCCAAATCAGGTGAAGGTTGTGACACAACAATTCCCAATTTTCAGCTCACAAGGATACAAGCAGTCCAAATTTCCAACACAAGCATAACTAACACATAGATCTTGTTTTTCATGAAATAAGTATAATAAATACATGGATAATTCCACTTACCTTGGCCTTCAAGATCCAGGTTTCCTTCAAGAACTCTAGAGAGTTGTATTAGATTCCTAGTGGAATGAAGTGGAGAGAAAATGAGAGATTTTGAGAAAGCTGAATTTTTTCCAAAGTGAAAATGACTTAGGCTGCTTTCACTCTCTTGTTTAAGGCATATTTTGGCCAGGTTACTGTAGAGCTTTTGACCATTTCTTGACTCATTCTACCAAGTAGAATATGCTGCAGCTTGGATCTCACATTTGAGCCTAAATGGGTCTCAAAGTAGATGGGCTTTGGCTGCCCAATTTCCCAAATTCTTATTCACTTAGTTTGGGTACAATTAGGCAAGTGAATTGTGAAGACTTTGGGTTCTTTTTATTCTTCATCTTGGGCTGTAAGCATATTCCATTTATGATGCTAAGACATGGGCTAGAGTTACACTCTTAACACAGATTTTATCCATAATTCGACTTGGACAAATTCGATGTCGGGCCTCTTCCCCATTTAGCTTGAAAATTCAAACTAAGTAGATGACTCCCTGCTAGCCTCCTAAGTCCTGTAAGCACCTAAATTCTTCTTCTTTGTTTAGGGCCATGATTTCCTCAACTTGACTTAAAACTTATTTACACCTGACCCTCTAATTTGAGACTCATGCACTTTTAAGATTGATGAAATTTGAAAAACCATATCATATTTCACATGCGTAGTACTAATACATGTAAGGTACGGGGTGTTACACTAACAATCTCACTGTCACAACCGATGTTTAACTAATCGACAAGATTTTCTTGTTCATCATCACTATTTGTCTTTTCCTTCTTGTCTCTATTATTTTGCCGGTCATTCTTGAATTTTTGACAAAATTGCTTGATGTGACCTTTCTTCTTACAGTAATGGCACTCGACATTTGCATATTTGTTTGAATTTCCTTAATTCTTATCTCTGGAGCTTGAACCCTTTACTTGACTTCTCCCTCTCTTTTCAGTAATCAGAACTTCTGATTCTGAGAAAGATGATTAGGTACAGAAGTGTTTTCTTAATATTTTACTTCCATCAACTGGGTTAAGTAAAATAATTTGTTATTGCCGGTCTTTGAAGCATACAACTGCTCCAACTTGTTCCACAGTGTTCTGGCATGAGTTTCGTTACAAATATAATTGTAAACATTGTTATCGACAAAATGTCGAATATATCCTTGCTCCAGCTTGTTCCACAGTATTCTGGCATGAGTTTCGTTACAAATATGATTATAAATGTTGTTATCGACAAAGTGTCAAATATATCCACAAACTCATTCATGCTCAAACACCACTCATCATCGGACATCCCTTCCGGTTTGACAATAGAGAATACCGACAAGTGTATCTTCGTAATCATGAGAAGATCCTTCATTTTGCTTTTCCAAACACAATAGTTTGAACTGTTCAGGTTGATCATTTTACTTGTCTTTACCTCCATTGTCATGAACCTAGATCAGTCTCTGATACCACTTGATGGGGTCCACGCAGCGGAGTGAACAATTAAATTTTAGGAGGAATACATAAAGCAAAATATACACTAAAAAATTTAACGTGGTTCACCCAAAACCTTTGGGCTACATCCACAAATCAACATTTTTATTATATTTATTCTACTATTACAAATAATAGGCACAAGTGTACAATTTCTTCTACTATTACACACAGTAAACTCTCAGAGAAAAGTACCAAAAATAGTCTCACTATTTTTGTCACACTATTTCTTTTAGAAAAAAATATTTCCTAAGCACACACTTTATTTTTCTTCACAGACTATTTTATTTATAGTCTATGGTATACCTCACAGAAGAAAATTCTCACTTTCTCTCTGTGGCTCTCTTTGTATTTTTTCTCTCTTCTCTGATGATAAATAAAGGAGCTGAAGTGCTCCTTTTATAGGCAACACTTTGCCTGTAATTTGTATCAATTTTGACACTTTAAATAAAGTTGGTGGCCAACTTTGTTTGAAGCAACCTATTTTGAATTGAATTCAAATAAAGTTGGAAACTTTGAATTGCATGTGGGTCCTAAGTCTTTCATCGCAAAAGACTTTCTCAATTGTTACCTTTAGACTGTTGATTCTTGAAATATTTTTTTCAATGATCAGCATATCATCTACATAGAGTAGAAGGATAACAAGATCATCTTCAGAAAATTTATTGATAAACACGCATTGATCTGCAGTAGTTTTCTTGAAGCCTTGCTCTCGTATAACAGACTCAAACTTCTTATACCATTGTCTTGGTGCCTGCAAATTTATTGATAAACACGCATTGATCTGCAGTAGTTTTCTTGAAGCCTTGCTCTCGTATTGTCTTGGTGCTTGTTTCAAGCCATATAAACTTTTCTTGAAATTTTGAAAAAATGCTAAAAAGTAATTCTTTTGTAACTTGTAAGCAGTAGTAAAACAAAAGTTTTGTAGGAGAGAGTATAAAAATAATAAAACTAAGAATAAAAAAATAAGCACAAGGTAAATAATAATATAAAATCAAATTAATAATTACTAGGAGATATTTAAGGAAGCACAATTTCTCACATAAAGAAGTTATTTAAAAAATTATTCTATTTCCTTAGGGAAGAAATGTACTAACAACTAGTTCTTTTTACTTTGTGCTTCTTTTTTTCTTTTTAACTTTTACACATTTTTTTTAAAGAAAATTTAAAAATATACAGAATTTTTTAAATAATATATACAAGTACACTTTTTTCTAAAGAAAATGGGCCCTCCAAAAATATGGGGCCCCAAGCGATGTCTTTAGAGGCCTAGTGCTTAAGACGGCCCTGACTCCATTGCGATCACTACTATCAACCACCTCTATCATCTTATATAACTTGTAATGTCGCCAGCTATCACAAACACATCACCAACTACCGCATATTCTTTAGCCACCACCATCAACAACATTAACTATAAACATTAACCAACTTCATCATTACAATCACCAACACAATTTCTAAGTGCCACCATTATGAAATTCATCACAATAGAAAGTGATCTTTTTGATCTCATACCATTTTAACTAACGATACAAAATAAAAATTACTGTTAAAGCTTAACAGGCAATTCATCTTTATGATTTTATCAAGGACCACTTCTGTTAAAGAGCATATCTCATGGACCAAAACATTCCAACTCACATACATTAAGGACCATTTGTGTCATTTGTTTTTGAGCTTTCATTCGCTATATCTCTCCCTTTCCTTAAAACATTTACATCAATAATTTTTAATACTTATATTCATGTTTCCCTTAAAATTGTAACTCGAAACGATTTTTTCATTCTTGACTAGAGGTATTATGTTCAAGTCTTGAAAATTTAGAAAAAAAAAACTTGGTCTACAAAATGCAAATATATCTTATGTACCATCAACAACCTAAAACTTAGAAAAATATATAGAGTAAGTTTAAAGAATAATTTTTATGCAGTTGGTGGAGTTAAGCTACACGAGTGAGTAAGACAATGACAATGATTCTGCCATAATTAATTGTGGTCCATCAATGTTTTAGATTTTTAAATAAAGTGATCCGATGTTACATTAGTAAGGATAGGGACTAATCATCCTTTAAACTGTCATTCTAGGACAAAATTGCAACCTAATTACACTATGCTCATTAAGAGGTAAATGATGAAAAGAAAAAAGCATAACCAAGAACAACTGGTTCATACTATTTTTACAATCCAATAGAAATCTTAAGTTGGTTGTTATTAGTATGATAACTAAGAAAACTATTTTATTTGTATTGGCAGATTTAGCATATTTGATAAATCGCCTTCTGTGATGAGCTTTTTGTTGATGTATATGGATCTTATTATTAAAATAAAAATATTAAGTGCATATGTTAGTGAGTATAAATTGTGGTAGAAATGATTATTAGTTATTGTAACTTATATGATCATTAGTTCTTGTAACTCTTATGGTCATTAGTTTCTTGTGACTCATATGACCAATATTATTTTATAACTCATGTAACCATGACACCATGTTCTACCTCATTATGCCTTGTAACTCATGTAACTTCCAAGATATAATTCCTCCATTCATTTACCTACATTGTTATCCACTTTATTCTTATTCAAGACAAGGAAGAATTCTATTAACTTATAAATAGTGGTGGTCTTACTTTGCTCTAAAAAGAAATACTCTTTTTGAGAGAAGTGTGCAAATGGTGAAAGAGAGAATTGAGACAAAGAAAAATATTGTAAGTCTTCAATTATCTTCACTATACAAAAGAGAGTAATTATATATTGAAGGAAGATGTTTTTGTGTAGAACTTTGGACTCTTCAACTAATTTCGAGTTGTTTGAGTCATACAATGTTAGGTTGTTGTATCCTGGAGGGGACAAGTCAAGTATATTACTGCTGGATCGGTATAAATTATGCCACAGTAGGCTCGAATCTCCTTAACACTTTATTTGGATGGTTGTTATGTATTGTTTCATAATGTATTGTATTGTATCGTACTGCAATGTTTCAATAGCTACAATGTTTGGATAGATTGTATTGTTCTCTATCGTTACATAATGTCATTCATCCATAATTTGAATAATCAACCTACAAGGAAAAGAATTGTATGGTATGTGGTAGATACCATGAAAAGATAGAGTAAATGATAAAGTAGAATTATTAATTAAATAAATAAATAAAGTAAAAAAAATGAGAAGATATTAAAGTAACGATGCAACCACACCAAATTGGTTGTTACACAAAATGGATCTTTTCATCGTTACCTAATGATGGAATTAAATGATATAATAAGATGATATTTAAGTAACAATCAAAACAAATATTTTATTTTAAGAAACAATACAATCATCCAAAAGAGAGCAAAAAATGAATTTTTATGTCATTATCTTAAATCTAAATGACAAGTGGAAATCACATAGACACATCAGTCCTATATTCCTGATGACCCACACTAAGAGTATGTAGAGCTTTATCAATAACAAATGTACCATCTTCAGTGGCCCTAGCGAAGTGCTCACAAGGATTAACCTCAAATGTAACTTGCTGTTCATCATGTGCAAATCCGTATGTATACACAACTTGGTCTCCTATCAATGTATTTGTTGGACGCTCATCCCATCTATAAGGGTGGCTTTCAAACAACAGTACGGGGTGGTCGCCGTCCATTTCTCCCTGTTTTTCCACACCAACTTTAACTGTGAACCTTGCTATCTCACATACTTCTGGTCCA
>DF361747.1:25128-35384 GCA_000787875.1 Solanum virginianum
TATTTCCTGCATACCAGGCAGCCCCAATTCCGTCCGATCATGTGACTCTCTTTCAACAGTCTGGTCTAACCCCATTATTAGAACAACATAATCTGCTTTTTTCGCTATATCAACTGCTTTATCTATTGCAGCAGATGTACAGTTGATGAAATCGCAGCCCGGATGGTACATTGTGTTTGGAATATATCGCTCAAGTCCTTGGAGTAATGTGACATTCTTGCAAGGATAGCCTTCATAGTTACCTAGAAGTACTTGAGTATCATTTGCTTTGGGACCTATTACAGCAAGGGATGTTGTTGTCTTATTCGAAAGTGGAAGGAGCCTGTTGGAATTTTTTAAAAGGACAATGCCTGCTTCGGCTGCTCGAACAGCTATTACCTGGTGTTCTTCACTACAAATATCTTCATCATTTAATTTTCCATATTCCAATAATCTTGGGTTTCCGTTGAACAGCCCTAGCCTCACTCTGACGGAGAAGAGATTGTGAAGAGCTCTGTCTATGTCAGATTCATCTATTTTCTTCTTCTCTAGAGCTGATTTTGTGTATTTCTTCAAGTGATTACCACAATTCACATCCATGCCTGGCAATGAATAAAGACGCATTTAGTTTGATTTAAAAGGTATTTCTAATTGTCATACATTATTTTAACTTAACAAAAAAAGTAATTGAAACAGATGATATATGAGTTACCAGCTTTGAGGGTAGCAGCCACTGCATCTTCAGGTTCTTTTGCATAATGTTGCTGAGTATACATATACTCAACTGCATCACAATCTGATACGATGTACCTTTAAATTACATACAACTATTAGTCTTAATTACAATATATGCAGTTAACGTATGAGAAATGATTTGACATTCTCTTATTACCCTTGGAGACCCCATTTTTTACGGGCAGTAATTGTCAAAAGATCATAGTTTGCACAATTTGGTATCCTGTTAACAAGATTGTAAGCACACATGACACTGCTGGCTTTCGCTTTTTCCACACAATTCTTGAAGGGTGGTTCATATGAATCTGCCAAATCTTGCTTCGAGACCTGAATAGCTTCATGTGTTAGAACGCTAAAATTAATGTACTGCAGCAACAAGAGTCAGTTAAGACTTACATTGGCATTGAAAGTGTAACGACTGAAGTTACCCCAATGATCCATATCTTAAGCCATAAAGTGCTTACAACAGGCAGAGACTTGAAGATGGCCATCTTCAAGATTCCCGCCTAAATTATTATTTCCTTGAAGTCCTCTTACAAAAGCCACTCCATATGTCTTCCCCTGGTGTCTCTTGGCCTCTTCCCCACCTTGGGTCCCTGAATATATTTATATTTGGTGCCCAAAGTGTCAATCCCAATTGCTGACCTTTATTGTACATTGCTCTTGCCTCTGTTCCGATTGCCTACACAAACCAACAAAGCAATATTTTTCATTTTTAATTATATTTAATTCTTGGTAGATTGGCAAAAATGAATTCGGCCTAAAATTGTAAAGAAGAAAAATATTTTTCATGATTACAGGGCGTACCCCAGCAATAGTAAACCAGAGAGTTTCATCAAAGCTTGCAGCAGTAAGAATGGGCATAGGGAACTGAGTTGCCGTCTTAATGGTGTCATTGAAGAGCGTGCCCTTTCAATGCCTAGAAAGGCCGTGTAACCCTTCCGACCACCACTCGTAGGCAGGGATACCAAGTCGAGGTATTGCAGGTGCCCCATTAACGAGCTGTAAGATTTTCTCATCCACAGTTAGGCGTGAAATGAGGTCGTTTACCCTTTCTGGGATTGGTAACTTGGCGTTGCAGAAGGGAAATGAGGAGGTAGTTTTGTTGGAGGAGTCACATGCATATGGAGTCGGAATGGACTCAGTATGACGCACGGAAATGAACAAGATAAATGTGATGAACCATTTGTCTGTTATTGAGTGCCCCATTTTGTATGGCAAAAGAAGTTGGAGGTTTGCAATGTGATGAGTTCTGTATTTATACTGAGACACCTCTTCTTTTCCAGTCATTTATAATCACTGAATTCCACATATTCTAACTGTTTTCTGTTATGTGAATTTGATGGTGGAGAATGAAGTAAAATAATTGCGACTGATTGGTCATCATTGGTTCAAAAGAAAAATAAAGATCGAACATTAGCGTAATTAATTTCAAGAAGATGAATTAATCTAATCCTAATCCTAATTTTCACAGCGTGCAATATAGTCATAGGATAAGGGGAGTTGTGACAAGTTGTGCAATATAGTCATAGGATAAGCGGTATTTCACAAAATTAACCAGACAATTTTTTTTCTTCCAATTTTATTCCTTATTTAAATAAATGAAATTTGACATAATCAAAATCACCAAGAGCTTATTTGGAAGGACATCTTGGTAGTTGGATTTGATGTAACGGGTTGTGATTACATCGTTTGACCTGGTTGGTTGGAGAGACAATTACTTGGTTAGCAGATAATTGGTTGTAATTGACATGATACAATTACATTCTCAAATTTACAAGAGGAGGCTATGGATTGCTGGTAATTACATGCTCGTTATTTTTAATTTTTAATTTTTTTATTTTAATATTTTCATTTTAATTTATTGTCGCGGCCCAAAATGATCCGTGAACGGCACCCACACGTACCCTTCTAGCTGATCCACTGATGCTTTTCCTTTCTACAATAGAATGCTTTTCCTTTCTACAATAACAGTTTGATTTTCGATTTACCCGATAAGAATGATAATGTGAATTTACCTTAATAAAACAGATGGAGTATGAAAGAGTAAAGACTAATGACTAAATATTAAAGTGGATAACCAATCATTTAAGTATGGTAACGATTAAAATAGGTAAATTATTGTTATAGTGTCCTATTACTATTAAATTACTAATATTTAATATCAACAAAGGGATTAAAAAAATAAATTATCATACCGATAACCCAATAATAAAAATCAATATCGAACCAATAATTCAATAATTCTTTTTTTAAAATCATTAAAAACCCGATAACCGAATAACCCAATCACAATAAACCAAAAATATTTTTATCAGTTCGGTGTTTGCACACCCCTATTTAGGGATAGGGGTGGATTTGTAAAAAATATATATATATTTTTAAAAAGGTTTCATTTTTGGGTAGGGTGGGAGGTAAGGAGACACTCGGGGTGCGGGCAAGAGTAAGAGGTTAAAAAATTTAAGAATTTTTTTTTCACTTTTTTTGGGGGTCCGAGGGAGTGGGGTGTAGGGACCTTGGGTGGGGGGTAAAAAAAATTATTTTTTTTAAAAAAATTGAATTTTCTTTTATATTTTATTTTTTTATAGGGAGGCCTCGAGGGTGGGGTGGTAAAGGGATGAGGAATGACTAAAAAGATTTATTTTTAAAAATTTTGACATGATTTCTACTATAATATGGGTATCCATATTTACCCATATTATCCATTGGACAACTCATTTTTATCCATTTAAAATATGAGTCAAGTTGGGTATTTTATCCAATTTTACTTAACTTATATTCGATCTACTTATATCCGACTTGATCCGCTCGTTTGCCACTCCTAGATAGGACAATAGGGAAGGAGATTGAGCTAGAAATGTTTTAAGTAGTAATTTGAAATTTTGAGCCTAGGCAAGAATCAGAGGGAATCTGAATCGTGTGAGATCTCGGGCAATTTGATAATGGATTGAGGTCTGATTTATAAGTTTAATTTTTTAAGTTTATAGCCAAGAAAATAAGAAGTCTCTACAGCTATACAAAATTGAATTCTGGCGAGTACGACTCTCGAAATCAATCTTGGTCCAAAAAATATAATTCTGAATGTCATTGATTGAAAGTGTGTTGTGAAAATCTATTAAGTTTGGGATCTTCCCAAGAGTCTTCTAAGCCTTCAGTGTTTCTACTCTTGATTGATGGGTCTATTCTTGTTGCAAACACTTAAACAATAAAAAATAAAAAAAATTTGCAAACTATACGAAAGCTGACAAAATGAACTAGAAGGGAACTAGTCCGCAACCTGAACTGGTCACAGACCCTTCTGGTTCGATACTTAGAATATATTATTTTTGTTTTTACTTACGTAAATTATGAGAAAGCCCTCTGCGACACAAAGGTGTCAGGTACACTACTAGTTTTGTACATAAAAAATTAGGGGAATTACCACACGTAACAGGAGGGAACCAACATGCGCACCCTACTGATTTTATACAGTAAAATCTTTTTTGTGTCTTTGTTTTAGTAATACTAAGAACAAAAATTAAATGATTTAACATCGCGATAGGACTCAACATCAACTCTCACTCCTTAGCCAACTCAATTATCTCCTCCTCGTGCTCAACATCTCTGCCAAAATAGTCCTTCACCCTTTTTCCATTCACCAAATGTAGATGTCTTGGTTTTATTCCATAGCTCCACAGCATCATGAGGCATCATGCTCACAACTTTGAATGGTTCACTCCAATTGGACCTCAGCTTCCTTGAAACGATTTCAGTCTAGAGCTAAAGAGAAGTACCTTCTAACTAGGCTCGAATGTACATGGGACAATGTGCTTGTTATGTCATTTCTTGGTCTTCTCTTTGTATTGTTTGGTATTCTCGTATGCATGATATATTCAATCTTTCTTGAGAAGAAAGTTTGAGGGATTCTACACAAAGTGAGTGTTGTTTTTGGTGAGGCTCTCATCGAGTACACTAGGAAGATCAAAGTTGATCTTGCTTTGTTTACTTCATTGTTCTTATTGAGTGCTACATCTAGCAAATCGATTCTTAATCTATAAAGGGATATGATAAGCTATAACCCTTTGCTCTTCATTGTTGAGGTTTAGGTAGAGTTAGCTATGATGAGTTGTTGAAGTTTAAGTTGGCTAGAGTTAGTCAATTTAGTGGGTAGCTGAGCAGCTGCTTTGGTGCTTGAATCTATGGTAGAGTCATCACAGTGAGAGAGAAGGAATTTAGAGTTAAATCCCTTAATTTCAAGAGTTTGTAATCACACACGTTGCCCCTTTGATAGATCGATGAGAATGGAGTTAGGTTGAAATCATGTGAGTACAGGTCGTGGTTTTCTCTTCCCTTGAGCAAGAAGGTTTCCATGTAAAACAATTCGTGTGATTTTACTTTGCTGCTTTAATATTTTATTGAATGTTGTTCTGTCAAGGGACCTGGTCTTTAGATACTCCGTGGACGCGAACATACCATGATCTGCTCTTCGTCTTCGGATACTTCAAGCCTCGTCTCATTTTAATAAATCTACATTCCACAAGCCTTGAAGTAGGGGGCATCCATAGACACATAAAATTTTGTTGGATTCAGTTCATATATAAATCATTCAATTAGGTTGAATGATTAATTTGGGCTTCACAAATGAATATGTCTATTTTATTAATTACAAGTCCAAGGTCGATTTCATCTTGAGGTTAAAGCTCATGCCACGTACCAAGGTACCTTGGCATCCCAATCAAGTTCAAGACCAAAAAGAGCATGTCATGTCACTACTACAAATTTGATATATAGCTACGGAATTATTAGCTACGACATGAAATTCGTCACTAATTATTCATTTTTAGTGACAAATATTATATTTCATGCCTAAATATATGAGACACATACTTTTTGCAACGAAACATATAAATTTGTAGCAAAGTTTTTGTCCATTAAAGTTTCCCACCAAAAAAATGAATTGGAGCCATTTGTTGAGTACAATTAGCCCCAAACTTAGAATAATATTTTGTCACAAATGATAATTTGATTTGTGACAAATTATTTTTTGTTTAAAGTTAATTAATTTATAAATGTACAATACATAAATTGGCCCCTTAAGTTGGAACGAAATTTTAAGTTGGAACTCAAACTTTCAAAATGCACAAACAGGCACTCCAACTTGCCCGTTTTTTTAATCATTTAGGCACAGTTGTCCAGCAGCCCAAGTGCATGAGTCACACCTACTATGACGTATTTTTTTCGTCCAATCACGCAATGCCACGTTGTTTCATGCAAGCAAAACCCTTTACACGTCCCACCTATTTATATTTTAAAAAAAAGAATATGCCATTTCGTCTAACACTATTCCACCTATTTATAGTTAAAACAAAAAAAAGTAAAAAAAACATTTGTGATTAGTCAAAATAAATTTATTTTACGAAAATTTAAATTTTGTAAATTTAATTTTTTACTTCACCTTGTACCCCCAACCCCCCAACTCCACCCCCACCCCCATACAAAAAAAAATTATTTTAATAAAAATTTAAATTTTATAAATTTAAATTTTTTTACTCCACCTCGGACCCTCATCTCCCAACACACCCCCACCCCCATACAAAATAATAAAAAATTATTTTACGAAAAATTTAAATTTTATAAATTTTAATTTTTTACTCCACCTCAGGCCCCTCATCCCCCCACCCAGTACCCTACTACAACCCCCAACCCCTAGCCCCCGCCACAGCCCTAACCACACCCCCATACTAAAAAAATTAAAATGTATATTTACAAAAAATTCAAATATTAAAACTTTTAATGGCACAATACACAAATTTGACCCTAAACTTGGAGCGAAATTTTAAATTGGAACTTAAACTTTCAAAGTGCACAAATAGGCACTCCAACTTGCCCATTCCTGAACATTAAACACAAAGTGATGATATGGCAAAACATGTGTTTTACACGTAAAAGGGGGCGCGTGAGTGCTATTTTTTCGAAGATTTCAATAGTAAAAAAGGCTTGAATTGTCATTTTTACCCCTACTACACGTGTTTTTTCTATCCAATGCTGCGATGTCACGTTCGTCCACGCAAGCAAAACCTTTACACATCACAGCTGAATTTACACATATTTTAATTTAAAAAATGGAAAAAATAAATAATATAATAAAAGGGGCAAAATACGTTCATCCTTCACTTTGCCCCTTTTTAGTTAACAAAAACCCTAATTTACACTACTATTCCGACTAGAAGTGACGAAATCAGTGAAGATTCATTGTAGGAAATTATCAAATTTTGTATTTTGTTTTGAAGTCTGAAAAATATGTCTTCTTCATAAACAAGGATCATTTTCCTTTGACAGAATTGAAATCGTATGCAAAAGATATTGGGTATGATGAAGTTGAGGAATTTTTTACTGAAGATCCTATTACCCATAGATTTGTAAAGTTACAAAGTGACAACCAACTATATAATTGCATTAAAAATTTATGAAGTGGGTCAACTTTCAATGTATTCCTGAAGCACGTGCATGTGGGAGAGGTGGGGTCTACAACTCAGTTGGGACCATTGGTTGCTCCAAAAGTTAATGTAGAGACAGAGGTAGTGTCTAGTGTTTCTTATTTAGATAATGATATCGATGAGTTAGCGATGATGATATCGATGAGTTAGGTGGAATTGAACAATCTTTAGAGGAAGAAACTAGTGATTCTATTGACTACGAAGATGATGACTTAGATGCTGTACCAGATCAAGATGATAGTGAAGTCAATGATGAATTGAGAACTTTCAGATAGAAACAAAGAGAACAAAAAAGAAGTGAGGCTGGAGAGGGAAAGACAAAGTCGTATCTTTCTTTGAATTGGGTATGATTTTTGAGAGTGCAATTCAATTTAGAAGGGTTGTTGCTGATTATGATGTGCAAAATAAAGTTTAATTAAAGATTAAACCCAATGAACGTCATAGAGTTAGGGTGAGATGTTAAGGAAACTACAAATGGGAAGTATTTGCTAGTTTGGATAAAGATACAGGGAATTTTTGTGTGAAAAAGTACTATCCTGCTCATAGGTGTTTTACAAACAACATGAACAAATTGTGCACAACAAAGTATGTGAAAATAAAGATGAGGGATAGAATAATATCTCAACATCAAATTAGGGTTCATAAGCTTCAAGAAACAATAAAAAAAATGGGAATGAAAGGTGGGAAGATCAATATGTTATAGGGAAAAACAGAATGTAATTTCAAAGTTCATAGGTGATTGGAAGCTTGAGTTTTCAAGACTGTTGAACTATGCTGATATGATTAAGAGTTCAAATCTGGGAACTTCTTGTTGGGTGAGAACTGACAATGAAACAGTTCCTGGTAAGCACTTATTTAAATACTTCTATATGTGTTTAGTTGCATTGAAGAATGGATGGTTGGAAGGCTGTTGGAAGATTATAGGCCTAGATGGTTATTTTTTTAAGGGTGCTTGCAAAGGAGAGCTATTAGTGGCTGCTGGAAGAAATGGAAACCAACAAATGTATCTAATTGGGCAGTGGTGGATCAAGAAATCAAACACTCTTGGAGTTGGTTTTAAAGATATCTGATTGAAGATTTGCATCTTGGTGATGGATATGGCATAACCATCATGTCTGATATGCAAAAGGTATTTATTTCATCTCATCTCAGTTTTAGTTTCTGTAAATTCAATATTCTGTGCAGTTCTTTTTGATATGCCAATTTTAGTTCTTCTATGGTATTTCATCAGATTGTATATTCTCATAATTAAGTTGTTATCTCATAATCAGATTGGCTTCCTAGTATGTTTGATGCTTTCATTAACAATTTTTTCTGGATTTAATCCTAATCTGCACTTGTGTTACTGCGCTGCTAGGGACTTGAGTCAGCTGTTGCTAAGTTACTTCCTTTTGCTAAAAGAAGAATGTGTGCAAGACACATTTAGGCAAACTGGCAAAAGAAATGGAGAGGTGAAGAGAGGAGAAAAGCATTTTGGAGGTGTGCCAAAGCTAGTTTTGAGGTAAAATTAAAAGATGAGTTTACATATTTGGGAAAGCTTGGTGATAGAATATGTGAGTCTCTGCTTGTCTATAACAAAGAATTTTGGTGTAGAGCTTTATTTAGTGAAACATCCAAGTATGATGTGGTGGAAAACAATATGTGTGAAACACTTAATTCATGGACTGTTGGTCCTAGGCACAAATCTGTGATTAGTATGCTTGAAGATATTAGACAAAAAATGATGGATAGGCATAGGGATATGATTAAGTTAGCAAATACTTGGACTGGTGATATTTCACCTATGACAAGGCAAGTTTTGAAGAAAAATAAAGAAATTGGTAGGAAGCTAACGGGGAATTGAAATCATGACATAGGATTTGAGATACAAAAAGTAGAATATAGACATATAGTTGACATGGTTAGGCAGACTTGTACCTGTAGGTTATGGCAGTTGAGGGGTATCCCTTGTCAGCATGTAGTTTGTGCTTTGTATCACATGGGTAAAGAACCAGAAGATTATGTAGACCACTGGTACAGAAAAGATATATTCTTGAAAGCTTATAAGTACTTCTTACAACCTATAACCAATATGGTTATGTGGCCTGAAATCAACAACCCATTAATTGAGCCCCCTGAAGTGAAGCCAATGTCCGTAAAACCATCCAGATGTAAAGATGAACCAAGAAAAAAGAAGCGGTGGAAAGCATCAAAGAATGGGGTCAAAATGACATGTTCCAAATGCCATCAAGTTGGGCATAACAAAAGAGGCTGTAAAGTGATAAGAAACAACATTCCTATCTCATTTTATGATGTTTATTTAATCTAATTCTTTTTCTTGATTAACATGCCACTCTACAACCTTCCAGTCCACTCCACATCCTTCACAACCCACAGGACAACCTTCACAGCCCACAGGACAGTCTTCACAGTCCACTACACACCAATCAAGCACTCAATATTCAACTGGGCAACCTTCACGCTCCACTGCACAACAATCAAGCACTCAACATTCAACTTCTTTGTGTTTGGAAACCTCAAAAGTTACAGAAAATAAGAGAAAACAACCAACTGGTGCTACAAATTTAACTGGAAGAAAAAATTCAGCAACTATGGGATTTGGTGTATACACAGATACACAATCCGGAAGACAAGTGATTAATGTAAGTATATTCTTTCATGATTCTTTTATATCTTTATTTATCTATCTTGTTAAATTATATAAACTTATAATACAACCTGAAAGAGCAAGTGAAAGAGTGATCTCAAGTAGAGTCATTAAAGGATGCATCACAAACAAATGATGACCTTGGATTAAAACCACCTGGCTTGAAATGGAAAGGAAAGAATGCTATGACTGGAAACCAACTTCAACTAATGTCGCAGCGAAAAAAAATTGCAAATCAAATCCAAGTGGGTTCAATAAGATTCCAACAGTGTTGATTATGTGTTTTCATGGTGAAAAAACAAGACAAAAACAATGATGTTGATAAACAACTTATATATTTTTAATTGCTTGCACAATTGCTTTGATGCCATTATGGTACTTAAACTATGTTAAGTTGATGCTTTCTGAAGTGATGTTGT
>DF361747.1:35725-49053 GCA_000787875.1 Solanum virginianum
TGACATCCAACCTGTTTACAAACAACAAAATAACCATAAAAATTGAATCTTGAATATTAAAATTTAAACAAAAAAATTGTTATATCATATTCAACCATCTTCACATTCAAGAAACCAACGACCTGAATTATTTGCGAACCAAGAAATCTTCATTATAGCTCTTTTTTCACAATGACAAAAAATATTTGAATTCATTATTTATCAAAAAAAGCAGTAAATGTGTAAAAAAAATGAAGAGGCAAATGCTTGTGTATTTTTAATAAAAAAAGAAGAAGAAGAAAGTGTATCTTAATTTGAAAATAAATAGTGTATATATAAAGACATGTAGTAGGGGTAGAAGGGTCAAAGCATGCTTTTTTGACCATTGCAACATTCACAAACGCCGCACATACGTGCCTCATTTACGTGTTAAACACATGCTATGCCAGGTCAGCGAGTTGTGTTTAAATGTTCAGGAATGGGCAAGTTGGAGTGCCTAATTGTGCACTTTGAAAGTTTGAGTTCCAACTTAAAATTTCGCTCCAAGTTTAGGGTCAAATTTGTATATTGTGCCATTATTTTTTTTAATGTCAAAAACTAGAAAAAAAATCTTGAAGATTAGTATTAGAAAGAAGAAAAAAAATTATATTTTAATTTAAAAAATAATGGTTTATATATAAAGGGATGTTATTAGGGGTAAAAATGACAAATCAGCCCATTTTTACCGTTGAAAGCGTCAGAAAAAGAGCATTAACGCGCCCTATTTTCGTGTGGAACACACGTTTTGCCAACCCCTTTTTACCGTTGAAAGCGTTAGAAAAAGAGCATTAACACGCCCTATTTTCGTGTGGAACACACGTTTTGCCAGCTCATATGACTGTGCCTAATTGATAAAAAAACAGGCAAGTTGGAATTCCTGTTTGTGCATTTTGAAAGTTGGAGGTCCAACTTAAAATTTCGCTCCAAGTTAAGGGGCTAATTTATGTATTGTACCATTTATAAAACACGAAAAACTTTCGTCTCAAAAAATATGTTATTTTAATAGTGACAAATTGAAATTTGTAGTTAAATGTTATAATCTTTAGCTATGAAATTTTAGATTGAACTGTGACATAAATTTTCGTCGCTAAAAATATAAAGATTAGTGACGATTTAAAATTTGTAGTTGAATATTTCAATTATTTACTGCAAAAATAAAATAAAATTCATAGCTAAATTTTTTTCTTTAGCTACGATTCGTAATGATTATTAATGAAAAATGACAAATTGTCTCAAATAAACTTGTGATTTACTGACAACAATGATTTGTCACAAAATATGCAAAGTATTAAATAGTGACAATTTAATATAGTTAAATAATTCAATTATTTACGGTGAAAAAAATTCATAGCTAAAAATTTTTCTTTAACTACGATTCATAGTGATTTTGAATGAAAAATGACAACATATCTCAAATCAACTTGTGATTTAGTGACAACAATAATTTGTCACAAAATATGCAAAGAATTAAATAGTGACGATTTAAAATTTGTAGGTGAAGAATACAATTATTTACCGCGAAAAAAATTGATAGCTAAAAAATTTTCTTTAGCTACGATTCTTAATGATTATTAATGAGAAATGACAAAAAATGAATAATCCAAGTGCTTTATATATAAGAAATCGACAGAAATCATTGGTTAATTAGCGAGGAAAAAATTTTAAAATCAACAAATTCAATCTATTTTATAAAAATGACAAAATTCAAATAATAAATTTTCTTAAATTATTCAATTATAAAATGCACCATTTCAAGTTGCAATCAAAGTTAGTATCATCGTAAGATATTATTTATTTGATACACGTACTCTCATTGATAAACACGATAGAAAAGTAATTTCTCGAGTTTTGGCACTAATTATCATACGTGTCTATCAATTTTGTACCCAACAAATTGTAACAACAAAGACGGTCTATTTGTTTCTATAGAAAAAAAAATACTTATTTCCACATACATAAAGAAACAACATAAAGATGACACATTGACTTTAAGAATTTAGACTTCGTAGAGGTACAAAATATTTCATGAATTTTTATTAACCTCAACCAGTGTGAACATTGAGATAATGAATGCACAAATGAAAGAAATCAGTCAAATAGGATTTCATTATGATAAAAGAACTATAGTTAGGGGTATCGAAGCTCTTTTAAAAAATTGATTTACTGATTGAATCGAATGGATTGTTAGAGTTTTTAAAACAAAATCAAAACTTCTTTTATATAAATCTATTGTTGTAGCAAATAGATTTTTAATTTTATAAAAGTAAATAAAAAAAGACAAAACTATACTGAAATATTTAGGGATATCTTTAAAAAAATAAAAATAAAGTCTAACAAAATAATAGGAAAAATTGGATCCAATTATGAAATTATTTATCCTAAATGGACTTAGCACTATCTATTTAGGCTTAATGAATCTATGGCCTAAACTATTTATTCGCTTAGCCCACTTTCTCCTTTCTTATTTTGCGCATGATGTTAGCATGACATCAGCATTACTACTGTGGATTAATCTTCTATTAATACTTTATCGGTATATTGATACCACATCGATACCATATAGGACTGAGTTTAATCCTTTGTGATATTTCATCGGCATTTTTATACCATATAGGTATTATATAGGATTGAACTCATTTTTCAAGAATAATTAAGAAAAAAACTATTAAAGTCATAATTTTGATGATATTTATACACTCTAATGATATCAAGCAGTAATTGAGCAGTGTTTTTACTGAAATACTACATGTTCTTCCTTGATACCATCAAAGTATATATACTCTAATGGTATCAAGGAGTAAATGGATATTGTTTTCACTGAATCACTACTTCCTCATCCTTTATACCATCAGAATATGTGTACTCTGATGGTATTAAGCTGTAATTGAGCAATTTTTTCATTGAAGCACTTCATGTGTTTCCTTGGTGCTATTAGAGTTTATACACTCTAATGGTATAAAGGAGTAATTGAGCAGTATATACTGAAGCACTGTTTCTTTCTCTTTGATACTATTAGAACACACACACACTTTGAAAGTATCAAACAATTTCATTGAAACACTGTCTCTTCTTTTTTGATACCATTAGAATATATATATACCCTCACAGCATCAAATGCACGAGAATAATTAAAAATAGGATGTGTAACAGTAAGAAGATAGTCACTTATAAATAATTTTCTTTTTAGGAGTACAGGTGTTCTTTTTCTGAAAATAGTTACATCTGCATAGCCCATATTTTTGAACTACACCCGCATAGCCCTTTTCTGCATACCTTATTATCATTCGATTCATATTATCGAAGGATTAACTCAATTTGGATTCATTTTATTGTTGGTGGCCTTATTCAAACAAATTTAATTAATTGACTTATTGTACCTTGTTTGTGTTGATTTTTGGCCTATTATGACTTATAAGTCAAAAATCATAAATTAAAATTTCTAATTATAAGATTTATGATTTATTTTTGTTATTTTTACTTAAAAATAAGTGCTTATAAGAATTTTTTAAATTTTGCTCAAACAATATAAATCTCTTAAAATTTTATTTAGCTTAAAAACACCTAAAACAAATCAATCCAAATATGCTATTAATAACCAAATTTTAGGCTAAACGATTAATAAGTCTAATTTTGTAATTTTATCCAATGGGGAACATTTTATATTGAAGGAGTTATTTTAATAAATTTTTGTTAGTTTATTTTATAATTTAATTTAATTATTTACCTGGATTATGTTTAGGTAGAAGTATGCTTTTTTCTAGTAAGTTGAATTTCCTTTATTTAAATAAAATTAAACAAAAAAAAAAAAGAAAAAAAAAAAGGAGAAAGAAGGATATTTTTTTGGTAACTATATTTTTATTACCAGATTGTCAATTATAACAATTTTGAAACTCTGGGTTTGAACATTCTCAACCTCAGAGCTCATTACTAGCTCCTCTTATACGATATTTTCTTACCTAAACTAGGATAGTCATTAAACTGTTGCATATAAACAGCCAGCCTGGGATATATACTACATCTACAATGGACTTCATGTATGCATTGCCTGATGATTGCCTTTATATTGTTCCTCTTGTTCTTGAATATTATGCTATTTGTCTCTTACCACACATAGTAGATTCCAGCTGCCAATACCATTCTATTTACCTCTGATGCTGCTGTTTTCCTGGAAGCATGAATTACTGCCCACTCCATTTCCTCTAACCATCCTTGTGTTCTTCTTGTGACATTCATCCATTTTAGCAATTTTTGCTACAACTTACTTGTTTCTGTGCATTCAAAAAATAGGTGCTGGTGACTTTCTGTTGCATTATTACACAGTGAGTATGTGGCATCTATTAGTACTCCCCATCTCTCCAGCCTATCTTTTGTATATAATTTACCATGTATTGCTAGATATAGGATGAAGATCCACTTAGGTTTGTCTTGGTTGTTGCAGATCATCCTTCTCCATGGAACTTTCTTGTACTCACCTCTTAATTTTATGTATATTTTGTTAATGTTGTAATCCCCAGCTTCTACTGCTTCTTTTGTGTTGATACCTGCTTCCTCAAGCCACTTCCCTCCTTGCAATATTTTTTTAACTGTCCATGAAGCTTGGCTTGTTTGTACCTCCCATGGTTTGCATCCTTTTATGTAGTATGTATGTACAACGATCACCCATAGCTTTTCCTTCTTGTTAGCCAGATTCCAAAGTAACTTACTAGTTGCAGCCTTGTTCCAGATCTTTATGTCAATTATGTTAAGTCCCTCTGCTACTTTAGGTAGGCATAGTCTATCCCAGACTAATAAAGTTTTACCTCTGTTAAGTACATCTCCATTCCACAAGAACCTCTTGCATATGGTTTCTACCTGTTGCAAGAGAAAGAAAGGATATTATACGGGCATTAGAAGACTAAAAGTTATCAAGCGGCTAAAGTTCCTTATATTTTTTCCTAAATTGCGCGGTGCTTTCTTCTCTCTTCCCTCTTTTTTTGTTTTCCAATCACGATATTCTTACCCACGAATCGTTGCTCAACCTCCCTCTCCTCATCATCCTCTCGAGCAAGTGTGATCCAATAGCAAAAGGTTAGTGATTCGTCCTTCTATTTCACATTTTTATGTGCTTTGGCCTTTGTTTACTTTTTGGCGTAGAATTTGGACCCGAATTCGATCCTTTTGATCTGTGCATCAAAGTCGTTCAATTTTTGGGTTTGATTAGAGTCAATTTTTTTCTTCTGATTTGGAATATATGATTTTAGTCACTCTAGGTTTTGGGTCTGATTTGAATATTTTTGCTGAAAGTTTAGCTTTTTCTTTTGATAATTAGTAAAGTACTGTAAAGAATTTTCAATGTGCACTAATTATTATGTTTAATAATCAGTGTAGCACTTTCTGTCACATATTTGTTTTTATAGTAATTTTGTACAATCTTTATTTGTAAAACACTCTTTTTCTGTAATCTCAACTTCATATCTATATGTTAACAATGACTGACTTAGGATTTTAAATTGTGAGTGCATAACTTTCTTTAACATAACATTATTACCAGTTACATAGTATAAGAGTAGAAAAGTTTGACTTCAATAGCAAACATTGTTGATGAAAATATTACAACTAATATTACCTTTTATGAAATAAGACTTCTAGCTGCAATTAACAAACTTTTATATTTTGAAATTTATATGAATAATAGTGTCAATGTGACACATCTTCAACTTACCGAGGACAAGACCTTAAATAGAAAGGTAAAAGGGTAGTAGGTAACTGAGAGTTTTCTTATTCCTAGACTATTCAGGCCTTCGGATGGATAAGAGTATAGAGCTCTATTAGCATATTCATGTAGTCTTTTGCTCTTGGTATTTAATTTCATTTGTGGTTTAATGTGTTTAGGTTAGTTCACCTTGCTATTGTTATGGCCTTCACATATGTGCTCTGCAACACTTTGCTATTAGCTATGATATTTTCTATAAGGCACAATACATAAATTAGTCCTTTAACTTGGAGCAAAATTTTAAGTTGGAACTCCAACTTTCAAAATGCACAATAGGAACTCCAACTTGCCCATTTTTTATCAATTAGGCACAACCATCTGAGCTGGCAAAACGCGTGTTCCACATGAAAATAGGGCGCGTTAATGCTCTTTTTCTGACGCTTTCAACGGTAAAAAGGGGCTAATTTGTCATTTTTACCCCTAATAACATCCCTTTATATATAAACCATTATTTTTTAAATTAAAATACAATTTTTTTCTTCTTCCTAATACTAATCTTCAAGAATTTTTTTCTAGTTTTTGACATTAAGAAAAATAATTCATAAATTTAAAATATTTTTTAAAAATAAATATTTAAATTCTTTTTTGGCAGGAAATTATTGAAAAATATACATTTTCAATCTTTTTTGTATGGGGACAGGGGCTATGTGGGGGCTCGGTGGGGGGCTTAAGGTGGAGTAAAAAATAAATTTTTAAAATTTATTTTTGTATGGGAATGGGAGGTGAGGATGGGGGCTTTAGGGGTGGGGGGATAAGGCATAAGTTGGAGTAAAATATTAAAATTTTTAAAAAGTTTAATTTTTTTGTAAAATTAAAAGTTTTAATATTTGAATTTACAAAATATTACAAAATAATTAAAAATTTTATGGAGTAAAAAATTAAAATTTACAAAATTTAAATTTTTTATAAAATAATTTTTTTTGTATGGGGGTGGGGGGGCTGGGGGATGAGGGTCGGAGGTGGAGTAAAAAATTTAAATTTACAAAATTTAATTTTTTCATAAAATAATTTTTTATTATGGGAGTGGGGGTGGGGTTGGGGGAATGAAGGTACGAGGAGTAAAAAATTAAATTTACAAAATTTAAATTTTTCGTAAAATAAATTTAGTTTGGCTAATCACAAATGTTTCTTTTACTTTTCTTCTTTTTTTTAACTATAAATAGGTGAAATAGTATTAGATGATGTGACATATTCCTTTTTTTTTAAATATAAATAGGTGAGATGCGTAAAGGGTTTTGCTTGTGTGGAACAACGTGGCATTGCGTGATTGGACGAAAAAAATACGTCATAGCAGGTGTGACTCATGCACTTGAGCTGATGGACAACTGTGACTAATTGATAAAAAACGGACAAGTTAGAGTGCTTGTTTGTGCATTTTGAAAGTTTGACTTGCAACTTAAAATTTCGCTCCAAGTTAAGAGATCAATTTATGTATTAGGCCTTTCTATTAATTATTGCTTTGATTAGCTCAAGTTGAGAGCGGTAAGACCTGTGTACACTCTACCCTCCTAGACCTACTTTGTGGATTTAAAGAAGACGAAGAAGAAAGGTAGTTGAACAATTCCAATTTTATGTTTATTAGTTATTTTGACCGATCATCATAATCAATATAATTTGTCAACTGTGTAATACTTTGTTTCTTAGAAAGGTTGAGGCGCTCAAAATTCAAATAAGAGAATTTTAATTTCCTCCTTTATGGGTCAACAGATTGATTAAATCACTATGGTTTTGAAGAAGGTAGAACTCTTTTTTTTAAGCCAATAGCCATTTTCTCAATTTGCAGGTTGTGCAGACATGTAGCCAGAGGCTGAGCATACTGGTGATAAACAACAAAAGGAGCTGAAAATGATAAAAGAGGAAGCACTTCTTTAATAATGTCCCATGGTTCCAATTCTGGAGCAGCAATTATTAGGCTGGAAACCCATTTCCTTTCCACAACTTGATGGCCTCGAGGGGTGCTTTTTGAACTGCTTTTTATAGTATTATTGGAGAAGGAACTCTCTCAGGTGTTATATCCATGACGCCATCTTCAGCTGACACACCAACTTCTTCTAGACCGCTACAATGAGAGACAGGTAAGGTTTCTTCCTGACTCTCAGATACTGAAGCTCTAGTTTGAAATGAATTCAGGTCGGTCAGTGATGCATGCACAATTCTTTTACAGATTTCGTCACTTAAATTAAACATCCTTGTGATATCGACAGGATATGGTGATGATCCATGATAAGTATTGCACACATAACCAGTGGTCGTTCCGCAATAGCACTAGTAACAATGCCGCTGAGCTTGTCCACAACAAGTACATCTGCATTTGCTGTAACATTTCCCAAGCAGAGCAGTAGAGATAGTGCATCCATTTGCATAAATCCAATTTTTTCAGGATGTTTCTTGAAGTAGGCCTGATAAATGCTTTGTGCAAAGAGATGCCTCAATAGTACTCGAGGTGCATATTTCTTCTATTTCTTAACCCTATACTTTTCTTGTAAAAATAATGTTTCCTTCTCAAAAGTTGCACTCTTTGTAATGAGTGCTTCAACTATTTCATCCCCTTTTGCTCCCTGCCTTCGCATCTCATCAATATCTTCACTAGTGAGGCTCTGAGCAGTATTATTATCAACAATTGCACGGTTGTCTTTAGATCCATCCACATCTTTTTCTACAAGGTCGTTACCTTCTGCATTCTGAATAAAACGAGTCAAAAGGGATCCTTCTTTCCCAGACTCCACTTGAAACAGAGGCCCAAATGGACAACCTATAAGAGGCTGAAGAGAACACTTCTTATTCCCAATTTTCAATGCCGACACAGTAGTAAGACGAGAAAAAACCATACGGTCCCCGTCATTGAGGTCAAGCAATATATTGCAACCTTCATAAGTTAATCTACTGTTATGATTTTGATTCAAATCCTCATTAACTGCTTTACTGATGAACATTTTTTGTGCATTTTGCTGCTAAAAGTACAATCTTTAAGCATTAGATGAAATCAGTAGAGAAGGAAGCTACACGATAAGCTTTGAGAAGGTAGAACTCAAAAGTAAAAAAGTTACTTTTTTATTTGATTGATAATTTTGTAACTTTCTGGTTGAACTTCTTTATTTCTTTCTTGATGTAGAGTACTGATACAAATATTGAAACTTCAACAACCGTAGTAAAGTGTAATTCAATTTTCTCGGTAAGTTGCTATGGGTTTGGAGGTAGAATATTGTTGATCAAAAAGAGGGAGGTTTTTGATAGTAGAGGAGGTGCAAAAAGGAGAATCTCAATCATCTTTGACTGATTCTATATATGGCCATCATCGCTGCTTTTCTTGATATTTGTTTTCATCCTTGCTATTGTGTCAATGTCCTTAGAGTTTTCTGATTAACTCTCATAGTATCTTTATTTTTTTTCACTTTCTTTAGTTTTTAAACTCTTCATTCTTTCCTGCTATAACTTGGTGGATAGATACTCAATACTTGTGTTGGTGGAAGTTATAGATACCTATAATCAAAAAGATTTTATTTTTATTAGTAGGTAGTGGGGTGTTCTATTGCTTCCCGAAGGATTTAGGCTTGGTGGTATATGTCATAGTAGTAACTTCATTCTTTTAATGTCTTGCTTTTGCTTTATATCTCCATCTTTTTTTTTTTTTTAATGACGTTTCGGTTATTGCATTGTTTTGTTGTAGTTACTGACTTATTGGTTACATAGTAGTTGCTATAATTTCTTCATTGTCATTTTTTGTTTTAATACTTACTCTGATTTATTGTACTTGAGGTGAGGGTCTTCAGAAGACAATTTCTCTACCTCCCCGAGGTAGTGGTACCGTCTGAGTACATTTTACGCTCTCCGCACCCAACTTCTCCATGAACAAACAAGTGGCTAGATAGGTAATGTGCTTAAGAATAGATCACATATTAACAATTTACTATCTGAAATCAACAAAAAAATTTAATTTTGCAGCATTGCCTCAACATTCTCCGTTATCCAGACACTGTGTTGCTTGTCCAGGGATGGACAGACCGTGATAGCCTCAACTCACCAGCCAAACATTGACATATTTGAGCAGTTTAACAGATTATACTTTGCTTTTAAGAGGCAAGACAATCTACTTTGCTTCAGATTTTTGAAGGTACAAGACAAGATATCCTTTCAAATCGAGTTCCCTTCAATAGAATCCTTCATGTTCAATTGAAAAACTAGCTTGCAGGAGGTGTAACAGCATGTATGCATGTCTAAGTTTTGTCCTCCTTTAGAGTATATTTTTAATGGAAAAAAGCAACTAAAAGAAAGTCAAGCCTCTTAAGTGCATATGATTTTTTTTTTAAAAAAGCAAGAGTTGTGAATGTCGAATTCTTCAAGTGCGTGGTTGAAACTAGAGGCATCTTCTAAGAAAAGTTAAATCTACAATTGAAATTTGATTCTTTCCTCTAGATTTTATTTGTGAATTAATATGACAATAATATAATGTAGGTGAACTGGTGAGGTTTGATTCTTTTTGCTGAATTCTGAATTGATAAATTTGACAGCGGTTTTGTGGTCGTTGTCTTTTTCCCAGTTGCTGGAATTATTTTTCTTCTTCTGCCATCTATTAAGTGGAAAGGAAATCCCCTTTATGTTCTTAAAAAATGGTAAAGTCTCACTCTCCTTGCCTTTCAATGTTTTGTTCAGGTTCCTGCTCCTATTATTCATGGCAATTTGGAATAATTTGTTGTGAATTCCTGTCTGTTAATCATCTCACTTTTCCTTTATGTTTTAAGATAGAATACTCAGGTTTTACAATTGAATACATTCTGCATTAGGTTTTTCTTAACTATCACGCTCTAGGAGGATACCCTAGACGTGACTGACACTCGGAGACTATTGCTAGCCCCCAAGGGGATCACCTAGTCTCATTTGTCTTCGTTCAGTCAATTCAATATATGAAGGAAATAGAGTAATAGCACTAATAATCTATCTGTGGCTTCAAAATATCCACTTGATCTATCATGAATGAAATATAATAATAAAAGACAGTCTCAATATAAAGAAGAGAAGGTAAAGACCCCTCAACATCTACCATCAACATCTATGTGTATGAAGCCTCTATACTACTTTCTGAGACAGTACCATGACAGGTCATGACTACCAGAAAATCAAGAAAAGAAACTATCAAGCAAAAGAATCATAACCATCCTCCGAATGCAGGGGAGGACTCACCACTATCTGGAATCTGAAAAGCTCTTAACCTTAACGATTGGGCTGCTGAAGTCCTATGTCTACAAAATCTGCATCATAAAATGATGCAACGCCAAAGGGGTGTTAGTACGTGAAATGTACTATATGTAAAATGGGCTAAAGTAAATGGAACAATGTAACAATCACTCCTCCTCACCTCAGAGTAAAGGACAGGACTCTATCACCTCACTATCCATCAAAATAACAACCAATCACATCACATCGAAGTTCTATCACCATGAAACCTATCTAGGAGTTTCTATAACTAACAACTGCTACCTATGAGCCGATAGTGATACAATGAAGAGATATCATTGCCACATCCATCTAGTATCTTGTTGGGGTAAGGGACGAGTCTGTCGGGGATCCCAAAGAACTTAGTCAAATCCTCTGCAGGACAAAGAAAACATCCGCTTTCACAGTCTAATCCTCTCCTACACTGGCCGCGTAGTTAATGAGTACGAGTGAGACTCACTCTTACTCATTTCGGTGCTAATACTCCTCTCAGGACTCAATAAACTCATAAGTCAATCAATTCATCAAGAACTTCAATCACTCAACCCCTACGGACAAGAAAACTCATCTCATCTCATCCTCTATCAACTCCAAGGGGCAAGACTATCCTTTCAAGTTAAGAGTACATATTCATTCAGCTCTATCAACACTATTTTCAACTATTACAATTATCAATACACTCACCTCAGGACTCAAACTCAGTCAAAATCATATTCAGACAATCAACGCTCTAAACGTTCCCCCTAAGTTCATTATTCAAGTTTTTAACAGTGAATCTATAAGGATCAATTCATAATCACATAATAATGCATTCATATTGTAAACTTTAGTCATGATGATCATCAATTTAAAATATGAAATATAATTTAAAGATAATATTCAAGAAATAAAGGTATTATTCAAGAAATTCTCAAGAAAACATTATTCAAGACTCTAAAATATCAATTTACATCCTAACTTCACATTGGGGCACATGGAAGAACAATTCCATAATTTTGGGTAGCTTTTACATACTTGGAGCGGAGAATCTTCAAGTTTTCTCCAAAGAATTGAAACTTCAAAAGAAACCCTCACCTCTCTCAGAACTTACGTAAAAACTTAAAAAAATATGGATTTTGAAATCTTTTCATACGAAATCAGCTTTTAAAACACATTTTTAGGTATTAAAATGTAAAGGGAAAGGACAAAATTGCCCTTCCTGAAGTTAAAAGAAAAAGAAGAATTTTGGCATACTGGTGCCCGTTGCGGAGGGGGCATGCACCAGTTCATTTGGTTAAATTTTTCAGAAAATAGTTCTCGTCAAAATCAACAAAAAGCCACAAGTACAATTCCACGCCCCTGGCGCGTTGTAGAGGAGGCGTAGATTTGCTACTGTTTTGCACATTATGTGCCTTTTCGTAATTCGACCCGATTGGTTTTAAATCGGGTTGAGACCATTATTTGACTCAATTTTTGCGCTGATCACAAATCTAAAAATTTTTTATTAGAGCTTTGGAAGACGCGTTGTGCGCACGATGTATTTGAGGGGCATTTCAATAATTTTACAGAGTGTTACTTCATCTCCCCCTTGGAATTATTCAGCCTCGAATAAGGAGTAAAGATTGGACGAAAACACGAATAACCCCAGAACTCATCTCATTTCTCACTCGGAAACACTCGAACTCTCATGATCCATCATTTATCTATCTTTGTCATAGATGTCACGACTCTATCACGACCCAGCCCCATGGGCTGTGACTAGAGCCCAATTGGGCACCCAGACACAAACGCAAAGCTAGATTATAACAGATGTCTTATTATTTTATTTTTTCAGAATACATGGCTAAACATACAAATTGGGCACAACTCACACGTGTATGTATCCACAGACCTCTAAACAAAACTGACAAAATCATAGGATGGGACAGGGCCCCGTCGTACCCCTGAACGGATATATATACATCAAGCAATGAATGAACGTACACATAAAAACCAGAAGTGGGCTCCGGAGTAGGGGAGCACTTCAAACCGCAAAAAAATGTCCTAAGCTGAGGAGTCACCAAACTGAGTGTCAGAACCTGCGGGCATGAATGCAGCCCCCGAAGAAAAGGGGGTCAGTACGAAATATGTACAGAGTATCCAAAGCGGAACATACAAAATATAAATCAAAATAGTAATTAAATCAAAACATAGTAAATCAATGCATATCCGAATATCAAAATACTGGCTTTCCAAACCAGATGCATATCCCAAAATCACAAAATGCTTACTTTCCAAAAATACAATTCATGCATAGGGTACAGAATTTATGGTCGCCCGCCCGTCAATGGCGCCATATCACCAGAAAGTTCAAATCTCCGAAATCTCC
>DF361746.1:0-14301 GCA_000787875.1 Solanum virginianum
TTTTTAAATCAAAATTTGTTTTGACAACTTCAAATTTATATTAAACTTAATATCTAAATTAATATGTTTAAAATCAAATAAAGTACAATTATGATAAATATTTTTAAATGAAGAATTACTCTTTTACGATCTAGTAAACATTTATAGTTTACTTTAAATGCAAACATGTGATCCTTCATTTATTATAAAGCTACTTTTTACAATATTTTAAAGATTTTTTTTAAAAAATATTTAAATTATTTTTATTTATTCTTTAATTTCAATATAATATGTTATTAATTTTATCTCACTTATTTTTTTCATGTATGTTAGAACCAGATTAAAGATTAAAATAATCAATTATATTCTAAAAGGAATAATTTTCCATATTACAGTAGTTATTTTTAGTACACATAATGAATAGAAAAAAAAATATTTCAAATTAAATTAAAGTAATAGCAAACCAATCCGGACCACGCACACCCCTAGTAGTTATTTTAGTACACATAATGAATAGAAAAAATATTTCAAATTAAATTAAAGTAATAGCAAAATAGACTAATTAGATTAGATATCACAATAATTGATAAAAGAAAGAAAGTAAAATAATAACAAAATGAATAAATAATTAATTAAGACTTTCTCATTGTTTAGATGTGCATTTAACGAAGTATGTCAAATTTAATGGACCTTTTAACTATTAACTCGTACCAAAATAGAGTAATTAAATTGTTGAAGTTATTTTTTAGAAAAATAAAAAAACTTCATAATCTTTTGAAGAAATAATTAGACACCACATCTTAAGATGTACATTTAATTAATTAATTAATTTTTTTTAACTTTTTCATTGTACAACCATTATAATTTTCCAGAACTTCGATTGAGATTTCTAAAAAACTCAAACATACTTTGCAAATTACTTTAAGCTTATTTTTAATTAATTTTATAAAAATATCCTTGATTGTCCTATTTATGACTTTTTATAGTAATAAAACAAAAATAATAATAAAGTAGAAAAAAATTAATATATAAAATTTGGATGGTATATTTAATCACATAGAGTGGATTTAGAGGACAAACGTAATGCAAAATATATAATATTTTAATAAATTAAGATAGAATGACAGATATATTCTTGATTCCTCATGCTTAATCTTTTTATTGAAAGATGCTTATAGAATTATTTATTTTTCCTCTTATATTTCTTGGTAGATTTTTGTTAGCATGCGCAATCACATTTTTATCATTAGTCATCATTTATTTTATATTTCTACATAATACAAAGAAATTTTCAGAACTACTTTTTCTTGATAGTTTTTTATTACTTGTTAGTACGAAATAAATCAACATATTATTATTTATCCTTGCATATGAATATAATTACAAGTTTGTCATTGATCATCCTCAAGTTAGCTCTTCTGTATAATAGATAGAAATATGTACGTACTTGAAGATTAGTTTAGTTGGTAGTTGTGGTAGTTGGGTCCTCAAGTTGACTTGGGTATAATATGGGGTTTTGCTTCAAGAAGAAGAGTTTCTAATAGTCTAATAGTATGGTCCTAAAAAAAACGTTGAAAAGAAAAAAAACAGTATGGTCCTAAATAAATGTTAAAACATAAAGTAGAAAAGGCACCATAACATTTTCTGCTTATTTAAGAAACTTCAATGGTCCAAATGAGAAAGTTTGATGGACATTCATGCTCTAACAATTTCAAAAGAGTGAGATACGGTGAGATGGATAAGATTTCTCCGTTTTGAATCAAGATTTTGAGCTCAAGCCTTTGGGAATAGAAAAACTTCTTATTACATTTCCATGCCTATAGTTTGGAACCCCGAACAACACAAATATAAATTAATTAGGATATTGAACTTGAAATACGAAAAAAGACAATTCCGCCTTCTAAGAAAAAGGGTAGGTAATCCTTAATTGGAGAATTTAAATCTTAAGTATGTAGTCTCAAATTAGTGGGCGTCTTTGCTGGAAATCGCATTATCTACAACAAGAACATACCCAGTGGAATCCCACAAGTAGGGTTTGGGGAGGGTAGAATGTATCAGTGGCTGAGTCAGCATTTTCGTCAAGTGTGTTCATACGTTTAGAATAGGATTAGGTGAGTTTTGTATCAAGGGTGTTCAATAATTGATATATATCAAAATATCTATATTTAACGTATATATTCGGAAAAAAAATTCAACGAAGGGTGTTCATCTGACCACCCTTGGGTGAATGTAGCTCCACCCCTGAAATATATGCGGACCTTACCACTACCTCACAAAGGTAGAGAGATTGTTTCTGAAAATTCTTATCTTTGTAGAAACCACATTATTATATCAGTCAAATTTTAAAAGAAATATCAAACGACAGACGAAAAATAAGGAGAGAGGTTTGTGTGTGAAGTGGAAAGGATCCATGATAGATGAATGGTCCCGAATGAAACAAACCCCAATTCAAAAAGGGCAATTTGGTATGAATATGCCAATGACTTTGATAAGGTTTATGATAATTTCATGCATGCCTACTTTTGTGTGTCTCATAATTTTACTACTCTTATGAAAATACTTATTTTTTGGAGCGTCTCTTGTCTGTTCGTAAATTTAGCACTAGTTTAAAAAATTGTCTGAAAATCTTTGGATCTATGCTTATTTTTTACTCTTCAAAATGTTTCATCTATTATGTATATCAATAATCTAAAAACTAATTATACGATCATATGATTTATAAGAGATTTTTATTTTTATATATAAGAGATTTGAAAAGTTTTTAAGAATGGATTAGAATAGTATTAATCCTTGGGACAAAAAGTGAGGTACAAGAGACATATAAATCTCAATTTAAAATTTGTTGACAAATTAAACCTAATGATCCTTTAAACTCACTCTTTCTAATTCATAATTTAGTATCATAATTATGACCTACTTTTACTATTTCGTCATTAGCAATTAGCACTAGACAATGTCTTTCTAATAATATAGCATGAAGACTTTCAATTAATTGAGTTTAGAGATTTACATATCATTCACATCCTTTATGACACCAGTTACTATTAGATGTTTTTTTTTTTTAGGAAAATGGTACAATTAATGAAGCCAAAAACAAGCATCTTAATAAACTTATAAAAATTTCAAATAAGACCAACCAGTTCACATGATAACTCAATCACTATAACCCACCCTTGACCGCTACAATATTGTTGTACATGATTTAGAAGCAAAATATTATATACCTAGGTTTGTTTTTGCATTATATTAGGAGGTTGATATGAAGTTTTGACATTGTTTGAGTTGTATTTGGGATTATTTGAAGTTTGAGGGTAGAATCAAATTTGAGTTTGAGAGATAAAAGACATTCTCATAAGAGGTTTTGAATGTTGAAGAAGACGATATTGATATCGCTGAAAATAATGAGCCCATTAAAGTTTAGGGAAAAATATGAACTATTTCACAAAGTTTTGGGCAAGTTTGAGTCTTTTAAAAAATAGCCTTGTTTAAAAACTCTACGTTGGTAAAAAGGACATATTAATTTAGATATTCAATATTATAAAAGCTTATTCAGATAATGTCACAAAGTTTAATGATAAATTTATTTATCCTTAACTAACAAACGCCATATTCAGATCATTTCACAAAGTTTAATGACAAATTTGAACCTTTTCTTATTCTAAAATATTACAAACATTTGGTATGGTCAGCGTTGTCATATTATGGGAGGGTGGGTTCCGGCTCGATGTTTGGTACCCACATTAGAGCCTGACTATATCCAAATTCGTGCCGCATAGGGTCTCATCTAGGGGAAGCACATCCCTACCAAGGATTTATTCCTTCTCAAGGCTAGAACCCGAGACTTTTGATTAAGGAAGGAACAACCACATCCACTACATCACATCCTTTGATGGTGCACATTTACTTCGTTATAGTAGTAATGACATAACACCAATTATTAGTAGAAGCAAAATAATGGTGTAGGATGATATATGAAAATGGTGTTCCTATATACTTTCTTCTAACACTCTTTGATTTGATATGATATTAACAATAAAAAAATTAAAATTACATTTTTTTTTAATTTATAATAAGATGGCATTCTCTTTTAGACGGATTAAAAAAAAAGTGCACTCTCTCTAATGATGTTTTCTCAACCAATAGTCAAAAAAAAGACCCCCACCCCTCACTCCATAGTCAGTCCCTATGTCTTGTTGTGTTACTTTCTATTTATTCCAATTTTGAAAAGTTCTCTCTTTAAAAATCTGTCAGTCAGTATTGTAGATTTTTTGTAACTAAAAAGATGAACATATGCACGGTGTACACCCTGACCTATCAATTTCTACAAGCTGAAAATTTAGAATTTCTTTGTCCAATTATTCAAATATTCATAATTACATAGTATTTTTTTTATATGTAAATCTCACCTTATCAATTAGGGAATGATCAAAGATGTGCATTAAATATTTTTATACTCATATTTTTATTTTGAATATATGCAAATTTTATATCTAATTCATACTAGTCCATCGTAAGAAAGTAAATTGATGTATATAAAGTGAAAGCTAGTTGTGACTTTGTCTTATTTGACACTTCACAAATAGTATTATTTTTGGTACCTAAATCTCATCTTATCGATTGGGGAATGGTCAAAGATGTGCATTAAAATACTTCTATACTCATATTTTCATTTCGAATATATGTAAATTTTATATCTGATTCATACTAGTTCATCGTAAGGAAGTAAATTGATGTATATAAAGTGAAAGCTAATTGTGACTTTGTCTTATTTGACATGTCACAAATAGTATTATTTTCGGTACGTAAATTTCACCTTATCGATTAGGCAATGGTCAAAGATGCGCATTAAATACTTTTATACTCATATTTTCGTTTCGAATATACGCAAATCTTATATATGCTTCATACTAATCCAGCATCAGGAAATAAATTGATGTATATAAATTGAAAGCTAATTGTGACGTTATCCTATTTGACATGTCACAAATAATATTATTTTTGATACGTAAATTTCACCTTATCGATTAGGAATTGATCAAAGATGTTCATTAAACACTTTTATACTCATATTTTTATTTTAAATATATACAAATCCTATATCCACTTCGTAAGAAAAATAAATTGATATATAAAAAGTGAAAGCTAGTTGTGACTTTCTCCTATTTAGCATGTCACAAAATTTCTAGGTTCACATGGTTGGCCATATAAGGGTACTCTTACCTTTCTTCTCAACCATTAATTATTTCCTTTTGTCCAATCATTAATTGAAACACTATTCGATTGTTCACATTCTTCAAGATATTCTATATTTTAAAAATTAATTTTTAATTAATTTTGGTTCATGTTAGAAGAAACATAAATGCTTTTATGAAGAGATTTCAAATCCTAAGACTCAAATTTTAAGTGGTAAAATCAGAAATTTTATGTGAATCTAGAAAGTTAGATCAGTCAGTCTCCACCAACATAAGAAATAAATATTTTTTTTATTGGTAAAATAAAAGATATTATATTAATATTTAATATGCATCAGTACAAGATAATTGCATAACGCTTGACCTACTAGTACACTCCATAGGAGGGGGTTAACAAAATGTTTACAAACATTTGGTATGGTCAGCGTTGTCATATTATCACATGCCGGTCATCGTTTTAATCTTGCAAAAAGAGTTTTATTTTTGTCTACTTTGATCTTTCCCTGAACAAACAACAATGGAACTTCTAGGATAGTTAAAGGATTTAAAACGTACATATTTGCACCCTTCTTGGCAAGCGCATCTGCTACACTATTTGCTTCATGATAATTATGGTTAATGGAGGGGGGAGGAGGGGTGGGGGAGGAGTTTTCAGCCGATGAAGAAGATCCCTACAATGCTCACACTAATAAATACTTGAACAAGGAATAGAGTTGCGAAAGAGATTCGATGTTCAAGGTTATATATATAATATAACTTTTAGAAGAAAGTAGTTATTTGGCCGGCCTATTAAGTCAGATATAATTAAGTTCGTCTTTTTCAAAACTCTTGATTAGGAATGAAGGAATCTAAACTATGCTACTACACCTCTCGATGGTCATCCTCTTCTCTTTCCCTTTTTTGTCTCTTCTATTCATAAAAGTGACACATATACAATTATACATAAATAATAGAAAATTATATATGTAAAACGAGGGAATTCCACATTGATTATAAAGTATATATATATATAGTATAACTTTTTAAAATAAATATAAAACGTAGCTAAAAATTATTAAATTCACGTAAAATAGACGTAAGTTCTAGCTAAGTCCACCCGTGATATTGATAGTACGTGTGGAAATGAGACAAAGCTTGTGGAAATGATGATGTGAGGAATTAAATTGCATGTGACATACCGTTGTTGTTGATAAGCACTAAGTTTGGTCTAACCTTATTAAATTTCCTACGTACAAAATGAATGAATTGAAGAAACATACGTATGAAAGCAAATTATTAAAATCATTTTGTTGACCAGTATGCTTTAAATTGAATTTTCAAAAGAGATGATTTATACTGTGAATGTGAGGTCTTTGTCACAAGCAATTGTTTTCATAGTCGTTGTATCCTTGTTTTTTTTTTCGTTCGGTGTCCGATACTCACATTGGAGCCTGATTAAATCTGGATTTGCACTGAGAAGTTTCACATTGTGGAGTAAAGCGCTCCCTAACAAAGGCAACTATATACCCAAGGGTATTCAAAATGTAGGAGTACTTACCACTCCACCATAATTTTTGTTGGTCATTGTATCCTAGTTATTTATATATATACCCCTTAGAAATAGCTACAAGTCAAAATCAATATCAATAGAAAAAAAATGTGATAAATGAAAAGCAACAATAACACCACTATAATGGTACGAATAGTGCTACGATAACCTTAAACCGTCATAAGGCACATTCTACCTCGACTTGCCTTCTATCTTAATACATGACTTCTACTCCTTTCTATCTAAAGTCATCTGCTTAGTGATATGAAGTTGCGGCATATCATGTCTACTCACCTCTTCTCAATACTTTTTCGATCTGCCCCTACCTTCCGTGTAATCCTTAAATTCAACCACTCACAATTCCTAATTGAGGTGTTGACACACCTTCTCTTCACATGTCATACCATCTAAATCTCGCTTCTCTCATCTTATTTGCCACAAGGGCAACTCCCATCTTCTCCCGAAGAATATTTAGGTTATCATTCATGCTTGAGTTATCATATTAAAGGCATTACCTATAAGTATTAATGTTATTTATACGTACATAAAAATAAAAAGAGGCATACGATAATATGAATTTAAATAAATCGAATTCTAGTACAAATATCAAATTCAACCTAAGATGGAAAAAAAATAGTTAAAAAGGTAGAGTATTAGGTAAAGGTGATAAATAACTCATAAGGAATGCTTTCATTCTACTTCAAAATTCAAGTCAACTCCATTATTTAACTTTTTCTTTTTCCTTTTTTGGTTTTTGAGTGATTAACAAGGAAATTCAAACTTGTGCAATGTGATTTGAATTGCGACATGTTAATAAATGAATTATACAAATTATGGGGATTTAATTTGTAACTTTTGCCTAACTAAAAAATTAAAATTTTGATAGAGGGACATTTGGTACGAAAAACTATTTTCCATGGAATAGATACTTTGATCCAAAAGTGTATATTTTCGGATATTATTTTCTGAATCATTTACCAGTGTTTTGAATTTTTGAATAATTATTTAGCAGTAATATATATAATATAGTTATTGCTATATTATATTCGTATATTTAACAACAACAACTATAATATGAGTATTTGTAAACAACATTATATCAATGCTGCTAATGGCTAAAAGTGACTCTGATGCAAATTAATTATGAACGTATATGAAAACATTGATTGCTACTAAACGTCTATAAAAATGATCGTATATGAAAATTTTAATACCCAAGTGTATTGGACGATAAGTCATTTTTTTCATTTTTGGTAAAATATAATTTCCTAAGAGAATATGCTATTTTTTATTTTAACAACTCATTAATTCATCTAAAAAGTTACTAGATTGAAAATTTTATAATATTCAAAAACTAGGAAGAGAAAAGAAAGGAGGCAAATATAGATTTTGAACCAAGATGAAGAATCAAAATGTTTAGAGGTTGGTAAATTAGGTGGTTATAAAGCATGCTTTAATAATTATAATCATTATATGAGGCAAAATTTGTCCTTTAAGTTTAGTTGTCACTCTAATTCCTAGTATTCATGTATTACTTAGATATTGTCTCCGTTTGAAAAAGAATCGCCTGATTTAATTTGACATGGAGTTTAAAAAAATAAAGATAATTTTTTTTTTATCTTGTGTACATAAATTAAAGTTATGTTAAATATACCAAAACGTCCTTCAATTTTGTGGCTTGAAACATGTTATTTAAAATTTGAAATAAAAGTTTTGCCAAAACAAAAATGGGTCATTCTTTTTTAAACAGATCAAAAGGAAAAGTCGATCATTCTTTTTGCAACGAAAGAAGTACATAGATCTTTCTCATTATATTAAGCCTTTAATCATGATAATTAAATATTCTCTTCATTTTAAAATAAATGATATTTTATTTTACATCAAAATATGATATTTGAGGATTTAAAAAGAGAATTAATCTTATTCTTTTAAAATTACACTTATTTATGTAATAAAAAAATTATTAACTAGTTTTTCATTGATTAGGGTAATTTAACAAAAATTTAATTATTATTATTACTATAAGGGATAATTGTTATGAAAAAAATTTAATTGCACTTGGATCCATTTATCTTGTACTATCATATTCTTGCTTAAGTGAAAAGAATAGGATCAAGAAACGAAATTACTTAAATTTGAAATTTAAATAAATCCAAGCCTGGACGCTGCCTACTTATTATTTTGGACTGACATAATCATTTGGAATTTCTTGTAAAAATTTTCCAAGAAACTTCTAAACAATTTTAACAATCTCACACCAAACATAAACTGTTAAATTTGAAAAATAAAATAAATAAAAGGACAGAAATAAAAAAAGTGACAGCTAGTAATCATTGGTCGGGGAAAAGTAAAAATAATTTTGTGGCAGGGTCGTTTGGTTTAGATATAGGTTATGATGAAATTAGTTTTGGAAGTATTTTATATTTATGGGCTGGCTTAATATATATAATTATCTCCTTAAATTTAGTAAAATATTTTATATAAAAACTCAAATTAAATTTTGTTATATCTGAACACCTCGACTTCTAATAAAAATATTCTAATTAGATACTTCTCAGATTTAAATTTTGAAATTTTTTTTCCTGTGTCTGCGCTCTCTCATTCGTCTATCAGATGATTGAGTTAATCATATAAAAAGTATATTATTTATATGTTTTTGTCTCAATAAGCCTCAAAACTCCAGTCAGTTTCTACTTACGGTTGATGCATATAGTCAAAATATAGTAACATACTTTATGTAATTAACTTAATTATCTAATAAATGAATGAAATTAAATATACATGCAAATCTTTTCAAAATTTCAATTCAAAGATTCTAACGGAAACATAGAGCTCGTTTGATTGGTGATCATGTTATACCAAGATTATTATTCCATCTCAAACACTACATCCTGAGGTAACTAATCCCACGTTAAATTATCCTAACCAAACATGGAACGATAACAACAACATAATAATCGAACATGGGATAAATTCATCTAAAATTAATTCCGATCTCACGTCTTAATTAAAAGTTAAGATATCCTCAATTGAAATATAACTTAATTCGACGTAAACATCAAATACAGTATCGAGTGTGCGCCTCGAGATACAAATGGGCCCCAAGTGACACAATTGAAGCCCACACATTGTGATTAGGCCATGGCCCGTTAATCACGGAAGTGTTATTGTTAAGAATTGGCCCACCAAACGCGTTGGATGCTCTGTTTTGTATATTAGTTTTTACTGTTAATAATGTCATCTAGCTGGTCTCACACTTTTTCTACCCATGTGTCATTTTGCAGGCAAAAGCAAGTACAAATGCTTTCAAATACCCTATTCGTCTCATTTTATATGATGTTATTTAATTTGATATAATATTTACGAACAAAAATTTAAAATTTATGGTTTAAAACTATTTTTGAATATTCATATGGTTGTAAATCATTTTATTAAGGGTAAAAAAAATTAGTTTTGAAGTTAAATGGTTAGTAATTATACTGAGGTGATATTCTTTTTGGACGGACTTAAAAAAAGGATGTGACATATAATTGGCCTACCAATTTCTTTTGAAGAAATATTTGCAGAAAAAAATTAAAATTTATGGTTTAAAATAATTATTGAATATTTGTGTGGTTGTAAATTGTTTCATTAAGTGTAAAAGAGCACTTCTGAAGTTAACTGGTTTTTAATTATAGTAAGATTACATTCTTTTTCGAATGGACTAAAAAAAGGGTAACACATAAAATAGGATACAAAGAGCAAGTGCTATATTAGAGAGGGAAAAAAAACTTCTTTGTTCAAATTTATGTGGTGTATTTTGCTTTAATGTTAAATTTGAAATTTGTAATCTTAAATGTGTCATAGTATTTATATGATTTCGTAGCGTAAAGACAAGTAGTTTAAAGTTGAGCTTAAATGTGTCACATAGTGATAAATGAAGTGGTTAAGAATTACTTAATGTGTTTTGAGTTATTTGTCGTGCCCTTTTTTTTTTTTACATGTTTCTTAAGCAAATGTTAATTAGGAAGAGTTTTCGATTATCTTATCTTTATTTATGTCTTAATATTTAACTTTATTTTATTATATATTTATTCTATATGTGTATCAACTCCATATAATTGAAATATTTATAGTTTTCAAGAACATTTATGACAAAAGATAAAACTAAAAAAAAAAATTATCTTGAACTTCTAAAATGATAAACAATTTGAAATGACTATTTTTAGAAACTACGAGAGATGATTAGAGATGGGAGAAGTATGTTTCGAATTTAATTTTTAGAAAAGACAAAAATCACTAGATGATTTCTTTTTATCTCTTCAATATCAATAATGATTACTGGTACGACATAATATATACCTCATAAAATTAATCTACACACCAACTAGATTTCATATGTGATATTTAACCAAATTTAAGCATGAAAAGATTTTGAATCAAAAGCTAATTATTATACACAAAATATTAAAATTGTCGTTGTGGTCAACAATTAAACCAGACATAATAAGACTTTCACATGTTCTTTCTCTTTTCAAATAAAGATCAGACTTTATATCAAGTCAGGCCTCAAACAATTATTTCAACATGGAAAAAAGGTGAGGAAATTAAAATCAAAGGTCTTTTTACTAATAATTTTTTTTTTGAAAAACAATAAATTGATTAATAAAAATATTAAAAAAAACTCCTAAATGTATACAAAATTTTAAATTGCTTATAAACTATTGTATTTATTTTATACATAATTCTAACCAACTATCAAACACGATATTATTTATGCAGATCTAATACATATTTAATATTTTTCCTAACCAGCTATCAAACAACTCCTTGGAGTTAGAATCAAATATTTTTGAAAAATATTCCTATGGTTTATAATAAGTTATATATATATATAGTTATATAATTATTTAGTTCAAGACTTTTAAAATTATATTTAAAACTAGATTTATCAATTATTGCAAGCTAAAGCTAGTTTATTCTTAAATAATAAAGACGCTAATAACGCCTAAAATTTGGTTCACACTATCTTGTTAGTTAAAGTAGATCAACAAACATCCACCACTTTTTTTTTTCCACTCCTTCAATTCTGATTTAAAAATTAATACTTCGTCCATTTTTACTTGTCTCTTATTAACTTGATACAGAGATTTAGAAATAATAAATGATAATGTAATTTTACCAAATTATCCTTTGAATATAATAAATACATTTTCTTGAAAAAGTAAGTAATAGAGTTTGACTATAACTAATGATAAGGATAAATTAAGAACTAGGTGTAAAATTATCTCTTGATTTCATAAAGAAGTCAAATATTATTGAACATACTAAAATAATATAGTGGACAAGTAAAAATGTACGAAGTGAGTAACATTTTAAAATTGATATTTTGAAAATTGTTTTTTAAGAAACTATTTATAGTTTGAAAAGTCATTATTTGCGAGAAGCGTTTTTTGTTTAGCTAATCAATTTTTTTAAAAAAAATACTTTTTAACTACAATTAGTATGTGAGCAAGTTTTTGGAAAATGTTGGTAAGTAAATTTTTTCAAAAGTATTTTTTAAAAATATATTATTTTTTAGTTATTTTTTACCTTCTGAAAGAACAATTTTTGTTATGCTCAAAAATACTTTTTTTCTCGTTAAAACTAGGCCAAACACTTTCCTTTTTTCAAAATAAGTGTACTTTTAAAAAGAACAAAAACATATTTTTAATCTTCCAAAAGCTTGGCTAAACACACTATAAATTAAATTCATATTTTCTCAAGATTAAATAACAATGTCCTCAAACACTAAAAGTCAACTTCAAACTTTGAGTCAGACCAATTTATTAATCAGTTGTAGCGTGGAATGATTTGTTACTAGTTACTCAACAACAAATTAATAATTACTTCCTCCGTCATCCAATTTTAATTGTCAGATATACAAACAATAATAACAACATATCCAGTAAAATTTCACAAGTGGAGTCTGAGACGCAGACCTTACCAGTACCTCATAGAAGTAGAGAGGTTGTTTCCTGGGAACCCTCATCTCAAAACCCATAAGTAGAAAGAACTAGATATGACAAAAAGGAAAGGAAAGGGAACAGAAAGAGTGACTAGTAATGAATAGCACATGGCAATATGTAAACATGATACAACTAACACATATAAGACAGATAATGAGAACATAGAAAAAGAAAACACATCCTCCACCTAACCCATGCATCCACCTAACCCTGCCAATTAACCCACTACTCTAATTCGCAACCTCCACTTCTTCCTATCTAGGGTCATGTCCTATGTGAGATCAAGCTCCGCCAAATCATGTCTAATCACCTCCCCCAGTACTTCTTCAGTCTACCTCTACCCCTCTGCGTAGCTCCTAAAACCAACCTCTCGCACCTCCTATAGGAGCATCAGTACTCCTTCTCTACACATGTCCAAACCATCGCAGTCTCGCTTTCCTCATCTTATGGCCACCGGAGCCACCTCTAGCTTCTCCCGAATGGTCTCATTCTTAACCTTGTCGCTCCTGGTGAAACCACACATCCATCGCAACATCCTCATCTCTGCGACATGCATCTTCTGGACATGTGCCTTTTTGATTGGCCAATATTCCACTCCATATAGCAAAGATAGTCTAACCACCAATATGTAGAACTTACCTTTGAGTTTAGGTGGTATCTTTTTATCATACAGTATTCCAGATGCAAGCCTCCATTTAATCCATGCCGCCTCAATACGATATGTGATACATCGTCGATATTGCCATTATTCTGGATGATGGACCCCTGATACTTAAAGTTTTTCCTCTTGGGGATCGGTTGAGTGGCAAGCCTCACATCAAAGTTTGTTTCATCCCTCTCAACACTGAATTGTTAGATATATTAAAAATAATTATTTTAAATTAGTTATCAATTTAAACAATCAAGAAACAATTTGTCACTTTTTTTTTTAATTATGCCCTGAGTATTTAAGTCATTTCGAAATACAAAAAATTCTATCACTACAATTTTTATAAAATACTAACTATTTTAATAGGATTATATTAGTCAAACTGCATCCTTTATTAAGTTTTTCATACATATGTCAAATCTTATCTCGACAACGAGAATAGAATGGAGAGCATTTTATTCTAAAGGTCAAAAGTTGTGCTATAGTTTACTTAATTACTCTTATTAGAGTATACATCTTTTAATTTTGATTAGGTGTAGATTGACTTCAAATAATGTTAAATGTGTTAGTTCCCGTGTATATTACTCTCTTCGTCTTAAATTAATTGAATTTTTTGAGGTTTTTTCAATGTTCAAAATAGTTGCATTGTTCAAAGTTCAAGAAGAATGCTTGATTTTTTTTCTTCATATTTGTCCTTTCATTTATTGAAGTTTTATATTTTCTAGGAGATAAATTACATTATATATTTATGATTTCATAAACGGCAATAGTGAAAAGTATAGTGTAAATTTTGTCTTTGAATGCTTTTCTTTAATATGTATGTATTATCTCACAAAATCAATTAATATGAAATAGAGAAAGTAATGAACATTCTTTTACATGAAAATTAACCAGAATGCTTATGCAGAAAAAAAATTAATTACTTGATCCTATATAATATAATGTTACACTTTATACCGATTTCGG
>DF361746.1:20741-30803 GCA_000787875.1 Solanum virginianum
TTAGTTCTCCCGTTCTCTTGACACCAATAACATCTGAAGAAGAAAGCTGCTTCATTCCCTAAATGCCCATGAAAACATGTTTGATTTGTCAAAATTTTCACTATGTAAGACTGGTCTTTCCCAAGTAAACTGACTTGGAAAGATGAAACCTCAGGAGAAGTAGTTTCAATAGTTCGCGAGTTTCTTTTATGAACTGTTATGACCGGATAAATGTTCTTGGTTTGGTAAGTATTTGCAACTTAAAGTTATGCATAAATGCATAGACTTAAATGTTCAACAACATAGAACTATGGTAGAAACAGATTTAATAGTTTGCGAAGTTCTTTTATGGACTTTTATGACTGCATCATATTCTTGGTAAGTCCTAACAACCTAAAGTTATGCATAAATGTATAAACTTAAATGTTAAACAACATAGAACTGTTATATGAGGAGATTCATTAGCTCATGAGTTCTTTTATGGACTGTTATGACTGCATAAATATTCTTGGTTTGCTAAGTCCTTAAAACTAAAGTTATGCATAAATGCATAGACTTAAATGTTCAACAACATAGAACTATGGCAGAGCTCAGTTGAGGGTGCAGGAAATATGTAACTGAACATGTATATTTCTCATGTTCTTACTTGATCGCAGGAAAAATGAAAACTTGAGTGTCTATTCACAAAATATCTAAGGCAATCGCAAAACGCTAAAGAAATGTACTTACCTCGATCAACTCCTTCTTGGCATCTGTTAACTCAACATTTGCCCATTGCTCTTTAACAACTAGAGTTTGATTCAAAGCTTCAAGATCTTCTAGTTCTTCTTTTTTCTCTTTTAGCATCTCTTCGATCTCGTCTATCTTTTTCTTCACATCTAGGCCATCTCCCATGTGTTTTCTGACTTGCTTGGCCCCTGTGAGACGTTCTATCTCCAACTCCAGTGCTTGCTTTAAGTCGAGTTTCTTTTGATGCTCCATGTTCTTCTGACGGAGAGTTTCTTTTGCCTTCTGCAAGTAAAATTCTCTAGATATCAGAGACTAATTATATAAATAGAGTAAAGACACAGAATGAGGATACAACCTTGTGTTCTTCTGCCAAAGTCAAGAGAGTTTCATCATACCTCTTTTGCTCGTCTGCTGCTCTCTCTTGCTTTAACACATAAAAGGAAAACGTTATATTCAATCATTTCCAAAAAAAAGAACAGGCCAAGCCAATATCTGATATATTCGTAGACAATGCAATGAGAGACAGTATCAACAAAGCTTGACTATGAACAAAGTTAAAAGTGGCTAAATACCAGATTCTTGTAGCTTCAGTTTTTACAAGAATATCTGCAAAGAAGAAGATTTCAGATGCATGTAACTTAGCCATGGAAAAATGAGAGTGATGGATGAATGCAACTTGTTTGAATTGTCAATAAAATCCAGATGAAGTTGCCTATTTAGGTCCTCATGTCTATCCACTATTTTAGTTCAACAAAATATGACAAGGCTATTTCTTAAAACTTCTTATTTTGTACCTCATAGGTAGTAATCTATTCCTTCATATGCTTATATCTTCTTGTTTTGCTAACCAGTTTAGTCAGTCAGTTAAACAGCACTGCACATTCTATAATTTGGATACCTAAGAGCAAATGCTTTCTAACACAAACAACCCCCCTCCTCCAAGATCAACTTTCCTAGATGTCATGGGACCTGCTGGTTATCTTTGGCACTGAAGCCACTAGCACCATATCAACTTCATAAGACTAAGTCCATGAACTTCATCTGAGGTATATACACCTTAATTTCACCTTTTTCTATTAATAATATGCTGGTTATCTCTGAAAACTTATTAAGTTGTCAAGTGCAGTGACACACTTAGGACAATGGGGAATAAGGCAGCAAAACTTTTTTTTTCCCTTCCATCTCTCCTAATATGCATAAAGAAGCAAAACTTTGTTAATCAAGTAAGACTTTCTACCATTTGCTTCACCCACTGAAGCTCTTGTCTCGTATTATCATTGAAGGCCTTCTTTTCCATCAACTCCTTTTCACGCAACTCAAGTTCTTTGCGTCGTGCTTCAATGTACAATTTACTTTTCTCTTGATTCTTCAACGTCTTTTCGAGTTGATCACGAGCATTCTTCAGCGTCTGTTGTAGGTCTGTAGTAAATAGAAAGTGTTTGTTAATGTAAATTCAAAATGTGATGTTAAACTAACTAATATCTAGAGGAGAAAATATGTACCTTCATTATATTTTTTGATCATCGCATCTCTTTCATTCATCACTTTGCTTAGAGACATGGAAGTTTCATTGCATCTGCTCTCTATCTCCATGAGGCTCTTACGTTTGGCCTCGATTGTATTATTCAGATTAGAGACAAGCGAATCAGCTTTGCGCTTCTCTTCTGCTTCAACTTCAGAGATGGATTTTAGATCTCCATTTTTTCGCAGATAGTCACCGATTATGTCTGATGTGTTGTAATCATCAGCCTTTGCAACCCAACCATATAATTTATCTCCCTTATTTTGTGAAACCAAATAGTCCTTCTTCCCTTGATGTTGTGATTCATAGCTCTTTTGAAACTTAATTGCATTAGCAAATCCACTCCAATCGTTTCCAAATTCGACCACGGCTTTCCCTGAATGACCCCTATAGTTCCACAATGGATGTACCTTCAATGGATTAAACCCTTTCTTTCTCAAATCATCCCTGAGCCATGAGCCACTCTTTCCCACATAACGACCACCATTCAACTGAACGGGAAGATTTGCTAAAATTCCCATCCAAGGAAATGTATATTTCTCATCAGCATCATTTCCATGATCATCTGTTGGCTGTAATATTTCAGTTTCCATGTCATCAGGCAGTGGAGTGGTATCTCTGGTCTTCAAAAACTTTGATAGGCCTAAATGCTTCGCCTTATCGTTCAATTTCCTGTGTTGTGAGCGTCCCTTGCTCACTCCTGAACAATGTTGGACAAGATCATTGAAGCTATAGGCCTGCTTCTTTCTTCCAGGACAGAATGGACATTGATAAACTTCACCAGAAATCTTTTCACTCCCATATCCTTCCTTTAACTTTTGACACCATTTATCAGCATATTCCTCCATCTCTGAATCACTAATATCTGTTTCCCCTTCAGACGATGTCGACGTCATCTTTCAGCAAAACCTATATAAAGCCAGAAGAATCAGATAATCTTCCTAAATAAGTTAATATGAAAACTGAAAATCTATAAAATTGTTCTGCTACCAAAAAGGATAGAAGCACCAGATATTTTTGGTCAATCCTTACTGATGTAATGTGATCATACCATTTGGTTACAGTATCAATAACAGATGGTTCATAAATTCATATAGTTGAAGATAAAAACAGATAGATTAACACTACATTTTTCATATAAAATCCTACAGATTGCCAAGAATATACATATGCATACACAGGCTCCAGGGAAGGACGGAATCACAACTATATGGCCTCTTACTAAAGCCTTTACCAGTTACACTAAAGCTCCTCAAAACCAAGTAAAAGGGACTTAATACAAACATCAGAGATAAGGAAACGTGTATACGAGTATTGAACAGACAAATTGCACATCAGATAAATCAACTAAGATACATGACGATAATCAATTCGAGTAACAAAAATACCATCTTTCGCCAACAAACAGAGTATAAATACAAGATCAAAGACAGACAAAGTAAAAATCAGTGGGGAATATCAAACAGCATTTTGAATGTGACACAGATATTAACGAAAATGGAGAATCAGACACTCTTTCTTTTGCTCAAATACACCTATAGACGGTGAAAATAAACACATATAAACGACATCAAAATCTGATATCCATAGAAAAACCCCGACGAGGGGTTGTTGCTATCAACAAAAAGAGTTCAATTCACGTAAAATAAACAAAAATGAGAATCTAGATGACAAACACACATAAACGACATCAAAATCTGATATCCATAGAAAAACCCCAACGAGGGGTTGTTGCTATAAACAAAAAGAGTTCAATTCACGTAAAAAAATAAACAACAATGAACATCTAGAGCACAAACACTGGTCCTTTTGCCTGAAAAAAAAAAACAGAGTAAATGCAAGTAAACAGATGAACAGAGCATTGTAAAAAGCCAGCACACCCATAGATGAAGGAGCCATACGTCAACAAAAAAACAATAAAAAGAAGAAAGAATCTGAATCAGATTACAGCTACGCAGCGTCCTATACACAAAGCAAAGCACCCATTGTTTTGTCTTGAAAAAGAAACAGAGTAAACAGAAGAGACTGCGAGAAAGAACAAGAAGAGAAGGAAAAAAAAAATACCCAAATGACAGAGAAAGAAGAGAAGGAAAAAACCCTAATGGGATTGAGAAAAACGAATCCAAAAGGGAATTCGGAATTTGGATATAGCCTTGCTGAAGAAGGTACAGTACAGCTGAGCGGGGAGTAGTGGAATTTCTTGTACGTGCCTTTATGTCTTATTTTGGCCTTTTTTGCCTTTGTTTTTCACTGTCTAAACTTCTAAAGTCCATAAATCTGGTATTTCCTTTATCTATTGCTCTATTAGCCAAACAATCTGCTAGTTGATTTCCTTCCCTAACAACTTGTTTGGATGGTAGTTTTTAGTGGTATGGTATGGTATGGTTATTAAGAAAACGACGTTTGTTTTGATTGTTTCATTAATTATATATAGTATGGTATGGTTTATGAATTTGTTGTTTGATTCTTGAAACTTAGGAAAGGGCATAAATATCGAAAAATTGAACCGAATCGAATTAATTCGGTTCCTCAGTTTTGGTTCTTTGGTTCTTCGGTTTGGTGCCGATGTTATTTTTTCAAAAGTTTAGTTTTTTGGTTCAGTGTTCGGTGTAGGGTCTCGAAACTTCGGTGCATCGAAGAATTGAACTTTTATTTTTTTTAAAAAAAATTATACATATATTAGACAATAAAAATAAGATTATATTTATATATATATAAATCAATTAACAATTAAATCATTTATGAAACAAGTCAAAGTAGCAACAAATTTATAATTCATATAGTTAACTTGAAATATTATTTTCCAATAGAAATTCAAACATATTTTTGCCGATTTATGTCATGTAAAGGATGTCTTCGTGCTTGTTTTCCTCAAGCAATAATTGGAGGCGCAAGTTCTTGGTAAAGATAAATATAATTTTTTAAGCACAAAAGTGTTTCATGGAAGCACATCATCACTTAACATGATTTTAAGTTTTTAAGTGTTTTATACTTTGATTTTGTCATCATTTTATTTTTTATTACTTTGCACTGAAAAACCATTTTAAATACACCGAATAAAATTAAATCGAACTTGAAAAAATTGAACCAAACCGAAATATTTTTGGTTCGGTATATGGTATACACTTTTTCAAAATTGAAAATCGAAGAACCAAACTGAAATTTGCTAAAACAGAACCAAAGAACCGAATGCCCATCCTTATCGAAACCTGAACTATATCATATAAATTAGGATAAAGAGGGAGTAAATTGTAAATAAAAAGTAAGCTAAAACTAACTGAATGAATTAATGAGGAGATTATGAAGTAGCAGTATGTTTAGGACTGGTTCTTATTTGGATTAATTTCGAAATTAAGTTCCAAATATTTTCATAATTCTCACAAGAAAATGTTTTTTTATATGAAAAAAAATAATATTTACCACTTAATTTTTAAGAAATTAAGAAAATCATTTAATAAGGTAATTTGAAAAATTATTTTTTAAATTAGAGTTGGATAAGGTTTTTTTTTTATTTTTTATAATAACTAGGATTTTATTAATAAAAAAATCATTACAAAATGGAATTGGGTAAGTTCCAATTTATTATCCGACATACACTAACAAATAGCTTGACCCAAAACTGGACCAAGCCCAAAACACGTATACTATACATGAACATATAGAGTCTATAGGGTTTTCTATTTGTGCCTTTTCCTTTCCCTCCCAAAGGAACCCTTCTATTTCGTCGATGTTTCCGCCATGGGTGAACTCACTTTCTTCCAGATGCTTTTGTGCATCTACAATCACAAAGCTCCTTGTGTCTTTTTCGGATCTCTCATTATCAGCTACCAAAAGTGAGGTTTTGAGTTCTGATTCTTCTTGCTTGTTCTTATAGATTACACTTTCCGCTCTTTCACTATTCTTTTTCACTCCTTGTGCAGATGTGTTCTCCAGCACCACGGGCTGTCCTATCTCCTTTTGCTACTGGATCTCTGCATGTGCTTGGAGCCTTTCACCTCGTGAGTCCCTTGTCTTCATCTCCTTCCGTTTACTCATTAATGTTTTCTGATGCTTCTATCTCCTCTGCTCAGGTGGTGCCGTGATGAAGTGCAGGGGTAGGTGCCAGTAATGAGCTTCCTCCAGGTGCATCATCTCATTTTGCTGAGTCCTTTTTTGTTGGCTGACTGTTAATAGGGTTAGGTAGCTTGTCATTCCTTTCGCGGACGAACCTGACCTTGTAAATATTGTATATTGACAAACTTTAGCTATCATCTCCCTATCCTTTATCTCTTCTTAGGCGATACTCTTAAATATGAGCTCTGTAATTTATCACTGTTGGCAATCTGGCTAGCTTCACTGTCTAAACTTCTAAAGTCCATAAATCTGGTATTTCCTTTATCTATTGCTCTATTAGCCAAACAATCTGCTAGTTGATTTCCTTCCCTAACAACTTGTTTGGATGGTAGTTTTTAGTGGTATGGTATGGTATGGTTATTAAGAAAACGACGTTTGTTTTGATTGTTTCATTAATTATATATAGTATGGTATGGTTTGATTTCATAGTTTTATAACCATGAAATTCTCCGCTTTTTGAAACCACCAATTTGGTGGTACCGCATGATTCTCTTATTCTTTTTTTGTCTAATTATATCCTTATTTAAATTTAAATAATTATAATTTATCCTTTGTTCTTTGTTAAATTTCACCCTAATATATGTATTATTTATTTTCCTCCGTATCAACTTTTGAAATTTGTTTTCCGCTTCCCGTCTTTTCTTTCACGTTTAAGTCTATTTTTGAGGTTCATTTTTTTTTTCTAAGTTCTTACTTTTTTAAAAAATAATTTTCTTGTGTTGTTTGTATGGATTAAAGATATATTAGCTTGTATGTTTCCCTCCTTGATTCTATGTATTTATTTTTAAAAAATTATTAAAAATATTGATAAATTTAATATGTATAATAAATAAGGACGTTTTTATAAATTTATAAAGTTATGATACAGTATCATACAGTCAAATCAAATAACAAATTATGATTAAATAGTAGCAACCCTTATAGTATATCCAAACATTGTACGGTATTGTACTGTACGATATGATACCATACCATATAGTACCATACATTATGAAACCATGACAAACCACCATCCAAGCAAGCTGTAAGTATATGCTGGAAAATATGTGTTTTCATCTGTATAAACTCTCTGATTTCCTGTATAATATCTGCTATCATCCATGGAATTTTTCAGCTGCCTATCAATACTTTCCACAGCAACAATGAATATGTTTGAATAGTGACTTGGTTATGATAAGTCTGGACTGTGTTGGGTAAGGGTTCTAGTGATTGTCTAGAAATGCTCTCAGCATAGGAGCTTATGGTTCGATTCTTGTTGTTGCTGGAGGTAGATATACCTCTCCTTGGTGTGGAATGATATACGAGAAATAGTTTAAAAGTTTTTAAGCACCTTAAATAATCTGTTAACATTTGATTGATCGATAGATTAAACATAGTTGCCTAACTATTAAAATTCTTGGGTGATTTTTTTTTTTTGATAAAATCTTGTATAAGAACATAGAGATTATTTGATGCTTATATATTCATATTATTTCAAGTAATGAAATAATTCAAATATTAATGTCTCAAAAATACTTGTGACTAGGGGTATACATGGACCGAGTTGGTTCAAATTTTTTAAATATCAAATCAAATAATTTGTGTCGGATTTTTTAATATATAGATCAAACCAAACAAATAAAATTCGAATTTTTTTGGGTTTTTGTTTTTTTTTTCAAAATTCTCGTGTTTTTGAGTTTTTTCGGATATTTTGATAAAGTATTTATAGAAACATATAATCAACTTATAATTCAAATATTTCTTTAGTTCTACCAAAACACAAAAATCTAGAATGTTTTTAAGAAAAACACAAAATATCTTATTAGTGAAGAAAAACACAAAATATCTTATTAGTGAAGACACAAAAATATTCAACAAAAAATAATAATGAGATCACATAAAAAATGTTAGTCATAATGAAGATGATCCTAATTTTAAAGTATTAAATCATGCTAAAATAAGTCATCATGAAAATATCATAACTTTAAAAGTACTAAATCATGACAAAATAAGTGTGATAAGTACTTATTAATTACATGAGTAAACATTAAAGAGAAATTTAAATTAGGTTGTGTATTTTAATTATCTAAATAAATATAAAACTAAAGAACAAATATTCATTATTATTATCACTCTTAGTGTTGGATTAATTTTTTTTGCTAGTATTAGTATTGATTTGATTTTTGATTTGTGCTTTAGAGTTATTAGTTTAGAAAACTTACCTAAATATACCATATTTAAATATTATTTATCATTTATTGATATATAAATTTATCTTAATACATGTATAATTAACTTTAAATATATAATTTAGATATTTTTTAAATCAAAATAAGTTTAATACATTTTAAAACACTTACAATACATCTATATTGCATGCAAATTCATTTTCATACATAATTTAATACACCTATATTACATGCATAATTCGTTTTTAACACCTATAATATTCACTTTTAATGCATAATACAATTGCTATAGATGATAAATATTTTCTAAATGGTATTCCTAAATAATAAATAAAAAGTATATTTAAAAAAACTCAAAAAGGTAATTGTCCCTACTAATATCTATGGACTATAACTTTTATTAGACCATCCAAAATTCTAAGTCAAATTTAAAATAATATGTTAAAAGGTAAATTTTATATTTACATATATAAAATATTGTCGGATTAGTTTAGTCTCGGGTTATTTTTTAAATTAAAGGTCAAATCAAACCAAATATAGTCAAATTTTTTTCAATACCAAATCAAGTCAAACTAAACTATTAGTCGAATTTTTTCTCTCGGACTGACTCGATTTGCGATTTGATTCGATTTTCGATTTGATTTTGTTCACCCCCAATAAATAATTTCACAATACAACACTCATTTTACTTTCTTTTCAGACGTGACGTCACTATGAAACATCTTAGGTGAGAAATTAGTTTATTCCGTCGTGTACCCTATTCAATACAAGAAGGAATTCATTTCACAGATGAAATTTTTTGTATCTGCTTGAGCAAGTCTGAATAGACTGAGTATATACTTGTCCTCCCATGTAGCCATGTATACCACCATAACTACATATCTACATGGATGAGTACATGACATGTCCTAAGTGTCATCGTGATTATAGTCGCCTTGCAGCTTAAGAAATTTGTACGCTTTTAATTGTAATTTAATTGTAATAAATATGATATTGTGTTTACCAAGAAATAATAGTTTGACTTTGATATTGTATTTATCAATATTGTGACTCAACAGTGAAGTCACAATATACATTAATCAAATATTTCACTCTTCTCGTCTATTTATCTATATATCTATCTATGATTCATAACTAGTTAGTAGTGTTAAAATCACATAAACATGAGGTGCACATGATGCACGTCGGGCTCACAAGGCGTACGTGAGGCGCACTAGATACATCATTTGAAGATCATCCTTAATTAATTTTTGTCCCTTGAATTATTTTTTATATTTTTGTTTTACTATTTATTTCATTAAAAATTTTGGACTAATATATTCATGATCTAATTTCACAAGACAAATTTTGTAAAGAATATTAATTTAGGTCCAATAACAAATTTTGAACTAACAAATTCATGATCTAATGTACATCAACTCTCTCGAATCTAGGTGAGTTGACTCGATACATTGAATTTTAGCAATTCGAAGGTGCGACAGAATGGAGTCCCTATGGGACTCATGACAAATTTAATTCAACATAAGACCTCTTTTTATGACATGATATATA
>DF361744.1:0-24000 GCA_000787875.1 Solanum virginianum
CTACCAAGACCTATTCAATGACTTATTACCCTTTAATTTAATTATTTAAATGTCTAACCCTAATATAACCTACCATATGATCCAAAAATTTATTATTCCACAAAAAATAAAAATAGACCCTTATTTTCTTGTAATCAAGAAAATATTTTGAAGATCCTTTTGTAAGGAAGGATGACGAAGAAAAGAAAACACTTTTCTAAAATGGGGGGGCCGAGCCTTGAGAGGCTGCCTACGTATCTCACTAAGGAGAAATCAGACCCTACGTAGTTCTAAAGCCTGAAACTTTCTGAACTGAAAAATTCACCTTTGACAAGTAGGATCCTGGAGCTTGAGAGTAAAGTTTGATTTTTACTGAGAAGCTTGAGACTTGAAGAGTATTTGGATGAACTCTTAATAGTGACTTGATTTACGTGCTTAGAAGATTCTAGAAACTTTTGAAAGGAAGTTGGCTAGAAGTCTTCAAACAAAGCAACATAATCACACAAACAGTTATAAAACATATCACATAAACAGATATTGCGTGTCCTAAACAGATATGTGACCCTTTTGTGCCAAGAGTGGGCCTAACGATTTGAAGGATGTATATTTAAGTTTAACATTCCATTGCCCCAAAAATATTTATACAATCTTTACGAATAAACTTAATGGGATACATCATATGGGAAGGGGATACAAAAATCAGTCTCACACAGGGGAGTAGTCCTAAACTAAACCTTCATGGAAGATTTCTTCTTCTTGAACTTCTCGTCAACCCTGAATGCCTTTGAATGTAATGTCTTATAAACAACCTTCTTTGTACTGAAAGTGCTATGAAAATGAACTCACAACTTTGAGGGACAAAGGTTTGTTAAACAACATATACATCCTTTAAATATAAACACATAAGCATGATCGTCCATTTGGGCCGGGGGCCACTTCAGACTCAAGGTGGTCTCTCTAATGGGCCCAACACGCCTTATGTACCGGGTCGTCCTAGGCCAATGCTTAGCAGTAGGATTTGGTTTCGCTCTATCCTAGTTATCTAAGAGTGGGTTTTAACTGAATAGGGTACCCAGGAGGACAACCCGAGCTGGAAGCTCATGACAAGCATTGGACGAACTATGTACCAATAAAAATGTCACTTATTTCGAAAAGGGTCAAATATTTAGGGATTCGGCTGCGAGATCGCAAAACCATCCTCCCAACTACGCAATATATAATAGGAAATGTCATGAAATGCAATGACAGTTTAATATCGAATTTAAACAAATAAGCACATAAGGAAATATAACAAGACAAATCAAATAGTTAGTCAAACAATCTAATCTAGTGGTTAGAACCTAACTAGAGTCCCCAGCGGAGTCCCCATTTCTGTTATACCAAAAAATTGACAGACTCTTTCTGGAAATGAGATTCGATACTCAATTGATTAAGCACGAATCAAATTCTCGAGAATTTAAAGAAAACAACAGAGTCGCCACCTAATTTTAAGGATAATTAGGAAACCAAAAATAAACTTCTGACTGAATTTTGAAAGAGTTAACTGGATTTTGAAAGAGTTAATTGGATTTTGAAAGAGTTGACTGGATTTTGAAAGAGTTGACTAGATTTGAAATAATTGACTGGATTTAAAAATATTGATTAAATTTGAAAAGATTGATTAAGCGTGAAATAATTGGACTAAAGCTATCTTAACTCGAGAGTGTTAACTTAAAAAAAAATATTGACTTAAATCAACCTATTTTTGTGACGAGTTTTTCATTTTATAGAAATAATCAGAATGCTAATAAAAAAAACATAAAGATGGAGATTAACATAAATGGCAAACAAATTGGGGAATTTAATTAGATTAAAATAAAACAAAAGTTAGCATCCAAGTAAACACAAATAAAATACATAAAATAAAGTAAAGAAAGAAAAGTTAAGAGTTTTGGGGGAGGGGCTTAGCCCATTTAAATCCTTGTTGCAGCTCTTTTGGGCTTGACCCATTTCTCAGATATACACTTGGTGTATATCAGTGTATATCCTCTGATTTTTGACCTTCAAAACCTGTACGATAGCCTCCAATCTGGGCTAACTCGAAGAAGAGGAGTTTTGGGCCTCCATGGCCCAAGGAAATGCAAGACGGGGTTCCAAGAACTCTAAGATCTTAGTTCATGCGAAGATAAGAAAAATAAAGATTAGTAATAATCTACCAAAACAATCCTAATAAGAACTAAAGAAAGAGATTAACGAAAGATGAAAATTGCTTCTATGACCAAAGAGTGAAACATTCAAAGTGGCATAACATGACATCCCTAACAAATCTAAATTTTCAAACATAGAAAATGGCACATTATCAGTAAACTTCTGAGAAATAAAAAAGAGCACCATGAAATACCAGATTGCCAACTAGACTAATAGACATCAGTTAATAAGAGGGGTATTTAACTCATAAGTCCCAAACTTCTACTTAAAAATGAAAATCTACCAGTTAATCTACTCAAACAGAGCAAGGAAATGGGAAACTTCAATACTCAAAATTAGATGGATTCACTGCAACATTAAAGTGAGTATTAATAGATTTAAAATAACTTAAGATAACCATAAGAAAAGGACAAAATAAATGGAGGAAAAGATCAATGGAAAAGGACCAAGAAACACTTATGCATACAGCAAATCGAACCACAATAAACAACTAAATTTGCAGTACTTGGTGAAGTGGACCTGATTGGTAGAAACATGAAGTATCATCTACACCTTAGTAAACATGATAAGGAAATAACAAAAGTCTTCCTAATGCTAAAGCCTATATCTAAAGCACACAATCACCTATAGGAGGAAAGATATCTTGGTCAGTGATCCAAGAGATGTGGCAATACATTCATAAACCAGATTAACATGAAGACTAGGGATGGTATTGACTTTTACAAAGGACAATCGAATTTTGAAGGATCAAGGTCACATGATTTTCATGAGCTTTAACACATACCGTATGCACATCAAATGACCTCTGCATATGACTAAATGACTCGCAAATATATAAATGAGAGAGACTGGTACAATTGTTAGTAGAGTCCACATTTGACAGAAAATTAAGCATATTTAAAGTCAGACAATTTATAATTTGAAACATTCATGTAGACCATCAGTTTAAGAAGAGGTTTGGTCAAAAGAGATCTTCAAAAAAATTTTCGAACAGATGCTAACAACACAGGGTCACCCTGACTAAACATTTTACCACACAGAGGGAGAAAATAAAGCTATTGCAACAAGATGCTTGACGATAACACAAACAATTCACTGAGAAACACATTCTATGCCCAAACCAAGTTATAAACATTATACAGCAGTGGATTAGAACAAAACAACAACATAAGGAAAGCTGGACAAAGACAAACATAGTAGTTGGAGATAGATAGGATAACGACATGATGTATACAACCTTAAAATCAAGACCCAAACAAGTGAAGGGCATTAAATAGGAAAATAGAAGGTTTTAAACAAAAAACCGATAACAAGTATGCTTATAGATTCAAACTTAGAATAACTGTCCAGTTTCTAGTGAAAAAGAATTAACACAAGGTTACCATCATATGTCAAACATTGAAAGGAAAGTGTAAAGCTACCACAGTTTGAACCTCAAAATTAGGACAAATGAGCATAAAACCATATCAAAAGCATGCGAGCAAACAAGATGGACTCAGTTTAAGATGGAATTGAACTTCTACAATCTAAACCTCAAAATGAATACAGGAGACAAAACACAAAGAATACTCCATGAGCAGACAAGGTAAATTCAATTTAACACGAGATCATAGCAAAGAAAGCCTGGAATGCTTGAAATTTGAAATCTAGATTCGAACCGAAACAAACTTCAGCTATCAACCAGATAAACATCACTTATAACAACTTCAGATTAACATCCATACAACAGTGATGATAACCAAACATTCAGTAAAAACCAGTAAGACTTTTAACAGTACCACTATCTAGTTCCTTACTAGATTACATTAAAGAATGTCACCACCCTTAACCAAACAAGAATCCTGAAATAATCCATACTTAACGAAACTCAGACAGACCACACAACCATAAAAATGAGAGAAGTGAATGAACGTTTACCTTTTTTGGAGCAGCATACTGGAATGATGAGCTTGATGAAAATGAACTCACCACTACGGTCACAACTTGTCTATGCCGACTCAAGACCAAGAACTTCAGAACTTCAGAAAATCAATGAATTTTCTGGAAAATGAGTTTTAAGGACTAAGTCCTCTATAATCGATCTTTGGAAATCAAGAATGGCTTGTGAGGCCCAAGGAAATGCAAGACGGGGTTCCAAGAACTCTAAGATCTTAGTTCATGCGAAGATAAGAAAAATAAAGATTAGTAATAATCTACCAAAAATTTGAGTAAGTATTTGCTAGGGTTTCAAATTTTTGATCCGTCGCTTCTGTCTCACCTCTTTTCTTTTTTCTCCTTCTCCTTTTTTGACAAAGAACATGAGAATTTATAGAGGATAAATTAGGGTTTCAAATTGGGAAAAACAGAGGGATAAATTAGGCAGATGGAGCTCGATGCTACGCGTGAGTGAGGTTCTTGATGAGAAAAGCATGAAGCGCCGCAACTTTTTAGGTTTTTGAGGTTGTGGTAGAACGTTGGGTTTGCCAGGCTTTCTCGGGTTGGTGAGAGGCATGCGTGTGTGGAAGAATGTCCGCGAGTGGTTTTTGAGTTAGTCGGGGGGTCATCTGGCTTTGATTTTTGGCTCTTGGTTTTGGGGATCTCTGGTTTTTCTGATTTTTTCTTTCTTCTTTGGAAGAAGAAGAAGATGGTGAGGTGTGTGAGTGAGAAAGAAAAGGGAGATTGGGGGCGCGTCGCCCCTACGAGAGGTAATTAATTTTTTTTAATAAGGATAAAATAGATAAATATTTTAAAAGAGAAAAAAAAGAGAGATTGGGGGTGTATGGCCCCCATGCATGGTAATTAAAAAAATCTTTTTTTTAATAAGGATAAAATAGACAAATATTTTAAAAATTATTAAAATTAAATAAACCAGGTAATTTGTGATGTGGAGGGTAAAAATTCAGTGTCAACAAGCAGCAATAGTGTTTCCGCTTAAAATCTGGCGCTACTACTTGTATGGAGTGCATGTGGATGTGTTAACCTACCACAAGAGCTTGCAGTATGTCTTCAGTCAGAAAGAGCTCAACCTATGACAAAAAAGACGTTTGGAGTTACTCAAGGATTATGACATGAGCATTCTCTACCATCCACGTAAAACTATCATTGTTGCTAATGCTCTTAGCAGGTTATCAATGGATAGCACAACCCATATTGAGGAAGGGAAGAAGGAGCTATCTAAAGAAGTGCATCGATTGGCCTGATTGGAAATTCAACTTGAGAAGAATGATGAGGGAGGAGGTAATATTCAGAACGGGTCTGCTTTATCTTTGGTGGCAGAGGTGAAAGAAAAGAAAGATCGAGATCCTGTCATACTCCAATTGAAGGAGGTTATCCACAAACAAAAAGCGATGATCTTCTCCACAGGGGGAGATGGGGTGTTGAGATACCAGAGTATATTGTACGTTTCAGATGTTGATGGTCTTTGAGATAGAATTATAGATGAAGCTCATAACACTAGATATTCCATTCATACTGGCTCTACCAAGATGTACCACGACTTGAGAGAAGTCTATTGGTGGAGTAGAATGAAGAAGGATATTGCTGAATTTGTTTCCAAGTGCCCGAATTGTCAGCAAGTGAAAGTTGAGCATCAAAGGCCATGTGGATTAGCTCAGAAATTTGATATTCTTAAATGGAAGTTGGAGATGATCAATATGGACTTCATTACCAGTCTACTGAGGTCTCGAAAGCAACATAATTTGATATGGGTGATTGTAGATAAGATGACCAGATCGGCTCACTTCTTAGCAGTTAAGACAGCTAACACTGCGGAGAAGTATGCCAGGTTGTACATCCAAGAGATTGTGAGGTTCCCTTGCCCATCATCTCAAACAGAGGAGGTCAATTTACCTCCTAATTTTGGAAATAGTTCCAGAAAGGATTGGGTACCAAAGTGAATTTGAGCACAACTTTTCATCCACAGACAGATGGTCAGGCTGAGCGTACAATTCAGACATTAGAGGATATGTTGAGAGCCTGTGTTCTTGATTTCAAGGAAAATTGGGATGATCACTTATAATTGATTGAATTTTCATATAACAATAGTTATTATGCAAGCATTCAAATGGCTTCGTATGAAGCTTTGTATGGGAAGAGATATGTAGATCACCAGTTAGGTGGTTGGAGGTTGTAAAAGTGGAGTTGGTCAGGCCTGATCTTGTCCACCAATCAATGGAGAAGGTTAAGGTCATTAAATAAAGATTGAAGATAGCACAAAGTCGCTAGAAATCCTACACCAATGTCAGAAAGAGAGATTTGGAGTTTGAGGTAAATGATTGGGTATATTTGAAAGTATCACCTATGAAAGGTGTCATGAAAGTTGAGTCCACGCTATGTTGGACCTTATCAGATTATAAAGAGGATTGGAAAGGTTGATTATGAATTAGAGTTTCCTTCCGAGTTAGATGGAATCCATCAAGTGTTTCACATGTCGATGTTGAAGAAATATTTGGGAGATCTTAACTTGGTGATCTCTGCAGAGAGAATTGTAGTGAAGGACAACTTGACTTACGAAGAAATTTTGGTCTAAATCCTCGATCGTCAGATTCACAAGTTGAGAACAAAGAGATAGCCTCAGTCAAAGTCCTGTGGAGAAATCAACTCATTGAGGAAGCCACATGGGAAGCTGAGGAAGAGATGAAAGCAAAATATCTCCACCTATTTATGTCAAATGATGAAAATGTTAAAGGTAATTTTCTTACCCTTAACTAAATTGATTATCTTTTCTTGAGTTGATTGTCTATTCTTGAGTCCGATAGAGTCGAGAGTTTGATAGATAGACGTGAATGTTGAGATGAGTTTGAGTCAATTCATGCCTTGATATCCACCTTTACTCATCATTCGAGAATGAATGATTCCAAGGGGAAGATGGTGTAACACTCGATAAAATTACCAAAATACCTCTAGAATAGAGATGTATGTGTAACATGTCTTCCCATGCTCCATTTGTGAATTCGAGACTGGATATGCAATCAGCATAGAGAATTAAGTGGAAAAATGGTCTCGTTCAGATTTTAGAGCAACCAAATTGAAAAATAATTTTTTCATCCAAGACGAAAAATAGTGATTGTGCGCTCCCAAGGCACGATGCACCTAGGGCACAAATATGCCTTTTATTTTTCTTAATTTTTTTGATGGGAATTGAAAACTCATTCGGAATATTTTTTGGTCCACGTCGCAGACTGGGTATTTTCTGAGTGAACATTTTCTTTTTAATTTGAGGAGCATTTTGGTCAATTTTCAACCCCTCCTAAACTTAAAACATGATCAAATTGGGTCATTTTGATGCGTAAATAGGGTCTTATACCCCATTCTAAGTCCTTTTCTAAACACTTGAAAGACTAGGGCTTGAGAAAGGAGAAAAGGAAAGCGTAGATTGAAGAATTCAAAGAAATTCTTGATGCTTGATTGGTAAAACTTCATCCCAGGTATGTAAGTCTAAACTAAAAGCATGAAATTGTTCTCTTATATGCCCCACAGATGGTCTTCAAAAAAAGTAGAACATTCATGATTCTACATATATCATTCTTGGTGGTTTTTCTTAAAATTTATATTAATTACATGTATTTTCTTATGTTGACGATCATCATAAACTTGTTTTCTTGAATTGAATACTTTTCATAAGATATTGCATAAACTCTATATGTTAACTTTTGAAAGCATGCATGAATGAACCTACGGATTGAGTCTAGAGCCTTGATTGAGAATGTCGATTGTGATTATGATTGTGAGGTGAGAATAATGATAGATTGATAGAACTTGATAGTCCTGTGAGTCTTCATAAATAAACTCCAATAATTTGTCTATTCGATTATTCCCTAATGATCGTTCAAAGCCTTGAGCAGATTGAGATATTGATTGATGAGATAATGGAAGTCTCTATGAGACTGATTGAATGATAAGTGCCTCTATGAGACTGATAAGAGATGAGTTGATTGAGATGATTTGATTTAATATATTGTCTTATGAGCATTGAGTCTTGAGAGGAGTATCGAGCACCAAAAGAGTAAAAGTTAGTCTAACTCACACTCGTCAAACTACGTAGCGAAGCGTAGGTGAGGATTAGGACCATCACGTCACATTATATTAAAGTCCCTCTAATTAGAAGTCCCTGAAACAACAGAGGACTTATAGATTGTTGTCTCCATTTTGGACTTATCCATTATGGTTTTGATTCCTTCTCTGCTTGGCAAATATGGAATGGTTGTAGTAACGTTAGCGTGATTGTTGTACAATCACTGACTCATAAGTGAGTGTTATCGGAGAAGAGAAACTCCCAGAAAGTTCCCAAACTGAGTACTCTGAGTTGAGATGAGTGATCACTTATAATTGATTGAATTTTCATATAACAATAGTTATTATGCAAGCATTCAAATGGCTTCGTATGAAGCTTTGTATGGGAATCCCTTTGAGATGAGTCTGATTTGATTGATGAGGTTTGACGGGTTAATGGGTCACTTTTCTACTCTTTATTCTTGCTTTAGATAGACATTTGACATGTTGATTGATTCTATATTGAGTTGATTATTGTTTCATATTATTCTACCTATTTCAATTTCATTGAGCTATTTTACATACCATATATTTCATGTACTAACGTTACTTGGCGCTACATCATTTTATGATGCAGATATAGGGATTAAAGACCAACAACAAGTACATCATTGAGGATCTTAGACGTTCAGCTGATTGGTGAGTCTCCCTTACTTCAGAGGATTCATATGCTATTTTCATCTTGCTATAGAGTTAGATATTTATTAGCTTTATTTTGATTGAGGTAGTCATGGGTCTGTCATTGGCACCACTTGATAGTGATAGAGGCTTCATAGACTAGAGTCGAATGTTGATTGTTAAGATTGTGAGCTAGTTCTTTCTACTAGCCTTCTATTATATTGTTAATAGTATTGTTTGAGATTAAAGTGATGTGATCATTTATATTCTATATGTATTCCAATGATTAGTAGTATGTATGAATGAACGAATGTGTTGAGGCCAAGTGATTCTCTTGGGGACTAGCAATAGTCTCTAGGTGTCAGCCACGTCTTGGGTCCCCTCCCGGGGAGTGACAGTCTGGCTCAATCAAACCAACCTCACCCACCTCGAACCAATCAATCTGTGATCTGCATCTCATCCATAAAGTGCCTCATATGGAGCCATCTGAAGACTTAAATAAAAACTATTATTGTAGGCAAACTCAATGAAAGGCAAATAGTCATCTCAATTACCTTTGAAGTCAATGATGTAGACTCTCAACTTACCCTCCAAGATTTGAATAGTGTGTTCCGTCTAGCCTTCAATTTATGGGTGGAAGACAGTACTAAGGTTCATTTGCAAACCCAAGTCTTTCTGGAAAGATCTCCAAAACTGACCATTGAATTGAGCTCCTCTATCTAAGATGATAGACAAGGGAACTCCATGCAATTTAACAATCTCTTTTATGTACAATTGGGCATAATTCTGTGCGGTGTCAGTCGTCTTTACTGCCAAGAAGTGTGCAGATTTTGTCATCCTATCAACTATCACCCAAATTAAATCATACTATCTGTGGGACTTTGATAAGCCTGTGATGAAATCTATGTTTATCATCTCCCATTTCTACTCTGGAATCTCGAAGTTCTGACCTGTGATGAAATCCATGTTGATCATCTCCTACTTCTACTCTGAAATCTCAAAGTTTTAAGCTACTTCACAAGGCCTTGGATGCTCAACCTTAACTTGTTGGCAATTTGGGCACTTAAAAGCAAACTCAGCGATATATTTTTTCATTCCACTCCACCAATAGACTTCTCTCAACTCATGGTATATCTTAGTTGATCCCTGATGGATCGAATACTTAGAGTTGTGTGCTTTTGCCATGATTCTCTCTCGTATGTCATTAACATTAGGAATACACAACCTGCCTTGATATCTCAACACTTCATCTTTCCTTTTGTCAAAAGCGATCACTTTCTATTTATGCACATCTACCTTCAATTATAGTACAATAGAATCTTGGTCTTGCTTCTCCTTCACCCCCACTAATAGAGATGATCCAGACCTATTATGCACAGGAACTTCACATTGACCCAATTCATCCAGTTGAACTCCGAATCATGCCTGTCTGTGAACCTCTTTAGCTAGCTCATTTATATCCTCCTCAACATGGGAGGTACTTCCCATAGATAACCTGCTAAGAGCATCAACAACCACGTTAGCTTTACCTGGTGGTAGAATATGCTCATATCGTAGTCCTTGAGCAATTCAAGTCATCTTTTCTGCCTCAAATTAAGCTCATTCTGGGTAAAGACATATTGCAGGCTTTTATATCTTGTGAAGACGTCAACATGTGCTTCATATAAGTAGTAGCGTCGTAGCTTAAGAGCGAACACTACTGCTGCCAACTCAAGACCATGAGTCGGATAATTCTTCTCATGAACCTTAAGTTTTCTAAAAGTATAAGATATCACATTTACCCTCTACATCAACACACAACCCAATTCAATTCTGGATGCATCACAATATATTACAAAATCCTTTGTTTCATCGGGTAAGGTCAAAACTGGTGCAGTAGTCGACCTCATTTTGAACTCTTGAAAGTTCTTCTCACATTCATTAGACCATTGAAACTTGACCTTCTTCTGAGTGAGTCTAGTTAATTGTAAGGATAGGGATGAAAATCCTTCAACGAATCTGTGGTAGTAGCCTACCAACCCCAAGAAACTTCTTATGTTCGTCGGAGAGATTGGTCTGGGCTAGTTTTTAATTACCTCAATCTTTTGGGTATCTACTTAAATACTATTGCCCAAGATAATATGACCTAGAAAAGCCACGAACTTGAGCCAAAATTCACATTATGAAAATTTTGCATATAACTCATTATCCTTTAGGGTTTGTAAAGCAATTTTGAGGTGGTTTGCATGCTTCTTCTCATCTCTAGAATACACCAAAATATCATCGATAAATACAATTACAAACATATTGAGGTACTGTCTGAATACTCTATTCATCAAATCTATAAAGGTTATAGGTGCATTTCTCAACCCAAAAGACATTACCAAAAACTCGAGATGACCATATCGAGTTCAGAAAGCCATTCTTCAGAATATCATATTCTCTCACTTTCAACTGGCGATAGCTTGATCTCAAGACTATCTCGAAAAAAAAGTGGCACCCTGAAGTTGGTCAAATAAGTCACTTATCCTTGAGTAAGGATATTTGTTCTTGACTATTACCTTATTCAATTGGCAATATTCGATACACATCTGAGGGATCCATCTTTCTTTAACATGAATAAGACAAGAGCACCCCAAGAAGAAACACTCGGCCTAATAAAGCCCTTCTCTAACAAATCTCTTCAACTCTTTCAACTCAGCAAGGGCCATCCTATAAGGTGGAATAGAGATAGGTTGAGTGTTGGGGAGAACATCAATCCCAAAGTCAATCTCCCTATCAAGAGGGACTCCAGGCAAATTCTCAAGAAACACTTGACGAAACTCATTCACAATTGGAATTGTCTCAAGGGTAGGAGACTCAATATTATCAGTCTTAACTCACACAAGGTGATAGATAGATTAGCTTTCTATCCCAAAGGTAAGAAATAAACTTACTATTAGGTGCAACAGAATCACCCTTCCACTCTAAGACCAATTCATTCAGAAATTGTAATTTAACATTTCGAGTCCTACAATCATTATAGGCATAGCAGGCATGGAGCTAATCGATGCCAAAGATCACATTAAAGTCAATAATATCCAACTCTATTAAATCATCAAGGGTGTCCTTGTGATGGATGGATACTACACATTCTCTATAAACTCTATCGGCTAGAATCGAATCACCAACAGGAGTGGATACAAAAAAAGGTTCAAGCAAACACTCAAGAAAAACCTCAAATTACTAGCCATATATGGCATTACAAATGATAGAGTTGCACCCGAATCGAGCAATCCATAATAGTCAAAAGTAAAAACTCAAAGCATACCCATCACAATTTCTAGTGCAGCCTCTTGGTCCTATTGGTTCCCCATCGCATATAGATGGTTTGTTCTATTGCTTGTCCCTGGGGAAACACCTCTCTGATTACCTTTTACTGGTGGTGTTGAAGTAGAAGACTTGGCCTTATTGCCCCACATTGGACATTTACAGTAACCATTCCCTCCTTCTCTATACTCTTCAAAATGCATCTGGCCACATCCTCCATAAGGTGGCTTCCCTTTCAAACCAATAGTCAAATTGTCCTAAGACTGGAGAGCCTGTGTCCTGAGGTTTAGTTAACCTTAGGACTTCTAATCATACCTGTTATTTAGAGTCGGTGCACTTGCTGATGATGGTGCATGACTTGGATGCCTCTTCTGAAAGTAAGACTTATCTACCTAGTTTTGCTTAGGTTGGCTAGGCTCAAGCACTGCTGATGTAGTCTTCTTACTAAGATCCTCCTCTCTATCTCTTTACTTGTCTTCTTCAAGTTGTTGGGCATACACTATGAGTCTAGAGATGTCCATTCCTGGAATTAATAGTGTTGCCTTGCATTCCTTCTTCACATATTTACCAAAGTCTGATATGAATTTCCTCATTCTGGCTCTTATGTCCTAGACCATCTCTAAAGCATACTTAGTGTAACAACCCCAAAAAGTGCCTGAAAATGTGTCTCGAAAGTAACCAGAATCATGATTTCCATATATCTAAAAATCCATTTGTTATTTCAAAAATTCAATTTCATATTCTTGTTCAGGGGGTCAAATTGAGTGGAAAATAGGTCTAACCAGAATTTTAGAGCAACCGTATCAAAATTCAAAAATCATAAAAAATGTTATTTAGAGGGTCAACTTTAACGGGGCATATCTCTTAGCATACAAAGGACTGGGTACCCCATGACCTATCAAATTAAAGCCTTTTGAATTATCTTTTCAACGCACTTAGTTTCACCTCATTCCAAGTTTGGATGAAGGATTTATACCCATTTTTATAGAACTCATTTGTGCAGAAAATGCAAATTCCAATGGGGAGGCGACGCGCCCCTGTTGTTTTTGGTGCGTGTTTTAATTTTCTCGATCCAAGACTTATAAGTCTTGGGCCTAAGGGTTCCCACACTTGAAAATACATATACTTAGCATTATTTCACCCTCATATCATCTTAAGCATTCCCCAATACTCACTCAAACACTTAGACTCATATTTCACCCTAAATTCAAGTCCCAAAATCAAGACCAATCTTAAGGATTTCATCAAGGATCTCATTCAAGCTTCAAGTCTTCATTTCCAATCTTCTTCAAACTCCAAAGTCAAGGTATGTGGTGTTGAACCATTGGGTCTTTCCACTCATGGTGCCTAAGCCTCATTTTTACTAATATTGTATGATTTAAAGTTGATTTTACATATGAGTCTTGTATATTGAGAAATTTACTGCACAGTGATTCTAGTTCATGAAAACATGGTTGTTTTAGCATGTTTTGAGCTTTAAATCTTGGATCTAATGTAAGATTTGATGAGGGGTTTTCATGTGAATGTCTTGAGGGTGTTGCAAAGTGTTGATTGGTAGTTTTACAATAGATTTTTTTTTATATGATTTCATATCTAAATTGCATGGTCTTTTACCCCTATTTCACACCCGTCAAGTGTTTGATAAAATATTTGACTAGGGTTTCTTGAAAAATTGAAGGTCCAATGCAAGTCTTATGAGTTTAATAGTGTTATGATAATTATATGATGATGAAATAATGATGAGATAATGGTATACATATGATGTATAATGATGAGAGGAAATGTAGGTACATGATGACTTTATGATGATGAAAGTATGTTGCACATGTGTTGAATTCATGAAAAGTATCTATGATGTTGCAAGTTGATTGCCTTGTTAAGGGGGGTACCAAGCCTCAATCACCTTGTTAAGAGGGTGCCAAGTCTCAATCACCTTGACGAGGGAGTGTCAAGCCTCGGTTGCCTTGTTGAGGGGGTACCAAGCCTTTATCACCTTGTTGAGAGGGTGCCAAGTCTCAATCACCTTGACGAGGGGGTGTCAAGCCTCGGTTGCCTTGTTGAGGGGGTACCAAGCCTTTATCACCTTGTTGAGAGGGTGCCAAGTCTCAATCACCTTGACGAGGGGGTGTCAAGCCTCAGATGCCTTATTGAGGGGGTATCAACCCTCAATCACCATTCAAGGAATGGTGTTCCTTAGAGTTGGGTAGTAATTCACTTGGTCTATTCTTCACATATGATATCCTATATGAGCATGAGTTATTAAGCATGTTTTACTTATACATTTAACATACATGCCAATTTGCTATACTCTACCTATTGTCTATTGTATGCATTTTGATTATGAAGCCTATCTATTGTTGGAGTGTATCCCATATACTTAGTATATTCAAACATACTAACGCATACTCTATGCCTATATGATGTTACCATGTAGGAATCGGAGCTCATATTGATTCTTCTTGTGGCTAGATGAATTGTTCAAGTTCGCCTTTGGTAAGTCCTCCATTCTGGAGACAATGACTATTCTCTTATACTATGTTCTAAGAATATCTTTCTTTTATGTATATTTAACTATGAGGGTGAGCCCGATTATTTGTCTTGGGCCCCGCTATTATCTATGTAGTAGAGGTGTTGTTGGACATGTTATGTATTACGCTTGAGCTTTGACTCACTTATGATATTCAAGCTATTTAAGTATAAATCTCTCTCTCCCTTAGTCCCAATTCCCAACAAACAGGAGAAAGACGAGTAACCTTTTACATAAATGTTTATAACCCACTTCGATTGTACTTCCTTAGTCCCAATTTCCCTTGTTTATATTTCTTACGTTGTTTTGCATTGCTTCTATGATCAAGTATGTCTAATGATATGTTATAAGGCTTGTTTAGAGTCCCTTCGGGTTCCCCATTCGCTGGTCACGTCTAGACCCTAGGCTTGGGTCGTGACACTTGGATAGTTGGAAGAACTTAATGTTGTACTCTTTGACCATCAATCCTTCCTACTTTAGGTTCACAAACTTTTCAATTTTGGCCTCTCTCAACTCCTTGGGAAAGAAGTGATTAAGGAAAGCACTCTCAAATCCACTCCACCCAGTAGGCTCAACATCCTCACCTCAACCCAATTCCCACTAATTATACCAAATGATCACCACATCCTTAAGTTGATAGGAAGCAAGTTTAACTCCTTCAGTCTCAGTTGCACGCATCATTTTTAGAACCTTTCATATCTTATCAATGAAGTTTTAGGGATCCTTCTCGACCTTAAACCCTATGAAAATTGGTGGGTTCATCCTCAAAAAATCCCTAAGCCTGGTTGCAGTAGTTAGCTCTTGGGAGTTAGAACTAGGAACCTATGAAGTTTGGTTACCACTCTCGGAGGCCACAAGTTGGGTGAGCATAGTAATTGCTCCCTTAAACTCAGCTTTTAAAGTGGGAGCTGGCTGAATAGTAGTTGCCTGTGGGACCCTAGTGATTTTGGAAGGTTGACCTCAGCCTCTTGTCTCCATTTGGGTAGGCACTTCTGGTGGGGGATTCCCAATATAAAGGTTGAGGCATCTCTCTAGGTGGCGTATGCTTAGGAGGCATGATCTGTAAACATGTAAGACACAAATTAGTTAGATACTTTAGTAGAGGTAAACTCTATTGCATGAAATTAGAATATCAAAGAAGTGTAACCATTCTTAATGTCCTATAGCCTCCTACTTATAAAGTGTGGTGCACAATACACCTATAAAAAGACTCTACTAGATACGGCTTCACAGAATCTCTAGAACACTTGAAATCTGTGCTCTGATATAAAGTTTGTCATGCCCCGAAAGGGTACCCTTGGCGTAGTCGGCACTTGAAGAACCATTTTTGATTCCCCAAGGGAGCTATCTGGTCTCATCATCATATCATACTCAACAATGAAAGAATGTACTCAAGAAAAATAATTAATTTAAATAAATACTAGGTATCTTTTGATAATAGTCTCCAATGAATAAGGATTGGAACATTAATAACAATTAATCAACTCTACTCCATGTCTATGAAGTCTCCATCCAATCTAGAAGGTGCCAAGACAAGTAAAAGGCTACCTAAAAGAAATAAATATGAGTATTCAACATAAGAAAGAAAAAGAGCTCCTCCGGATAGCAAAGACGGCTCACCAACTCTAGAGGCAAGAAACTGGACCTCAACAATGCGTCTGCTGAAATCCTCTATCACCTATATCTGCATCATTAACAATGCAGGCCCAAATGGATATTAGTACATGAAATATACTGGTATATGAAATGACTCATGCTAAAGTAACCAACATCATCAACATAAGTTCATAATTTAGAATTGTGCTCTTGCTTTAACAATTAGAGCAAACAACCTTACAAAAAACAATTTATTAGTTTACAATAAAGCACATTTGACCATCTTATAGATGCAAGTATAATAGAGTTGCAAACGATCTACATGGAAGTGAACGGGCTCATATTCACCTTTATATATGTTCCAAAATTTAGGAAATTTGATCCCAACCTTAGCTTGTACAATAACCATTTCATCATGAGAACAAACAACATAAGAGAATTCTTGAAGAATCTTTTATTTCTTCAATATATAACCACGTGAATTCTCAATTACTATTGCTTCATGTGTGAACTAGGATGGACAACCAGTGATGCCAATTGATATTTATCCCAGTAAACTTCTAGTTTATTTTTGCATGTGATACCGTTATCATGCCCATGTTTGTATACAACAAACAGGAGAAAGACGAGTAACCTTTTACATAAATGTTTATAACCCACTTCGATTGTAGTAATATGAAGATATTAAATCTTCCCATAATTTATAATCTAAACATAATAATTTTTCTTTTCAATTCCTTCGAAACTTAAAAAGTTTCTTTGAGACTTACTACAATCACAATATTATTCCTCCAATCCTAATACGATAGCTCTTTTGAAGCTCACAATTAATTTTTGTATTATCACATGACAACATCCGTATGGTGAACATCTCCTGAAAGGAGAAAATTAGTCAAAATAATTTCAAGCAAGACATGCTTCTTGATTTACTTTTGTCGTACCATAGGTACACAACCAATGACCATTTATATATGTTAAAATAATTTTTTTTATTTTTCTCAAACATCCTGAAGAGGTGAGTTGTGGCATGTATCCAACCCATAATCATTTTACACATCTTGACCCATTCACCTTTAGAATAGTCCAGTGTTATACCCCATTTTAACTCGAGGTCAAACAGTGTACAACATATTGATGATTCCAAAATTAATTTAAGGAGTCACCACCTAACTATTTTTAAGCTAAATTAGAATACCTATTTTTGCTAAAGTTAAGCTCCATTTTAAGGTCTACTTAGCCTATGTGATTCTAGGTAAGGGTTCTAATTATCCTAAAAGGAAGGGGTTAGACATCTTTTAGGATTTGTTAAAAAGATAGTTAACCGATCAAACTTAGATTAATAGAAATGATTAAAGAAATATATATGTTATTAACAACTTAGAAAAGATATTAAAATCTATTATAATTAAATTTAAACTAGTTTTGAAGAAAATAACTTGAAAGTAACGAGAATTTAACCTTCTAAATTTCTAAATTTTATCAAAATTGGTTTAGTATAGAACTATCGAGTTTTTTAAGGAAAATACTTGGCATATTAAAAATGGGAAAAAAGTTGACTTGAAAAAAATTTTTTTTTTCTGAAAGAGAAGTAATAAATAACTTAATCATTTTAAAATAGTCTTTACTTGAAGAAAAACATTTGTTAAAATTTAAAGAGGACTTGAAATTTAAAACAAATACATTTTTTTGAGAAAATTCATAACCATTTTTTGAAATAATTTAGAATTTTTGAAAATAAGTAAATAAAATATGCAATTATTCACGAGAGAATTAACTTAAAGGTTTTTCATTTGGGGAATCTAATTAAGTTAAAATAGAACACATAAATATTAGTATTCAAATAAATACAAATAATTCAATGTAAAAAGATAGAGTCAAGAGCTTGGGCTTGGACCCATTTGCCCAAAAGGGGGTGCTGCAGATTTATGGGCCTTTAGACCTCTATTTGTTGTGTAGATCAGCAAGGTATACATGTTGTATATCAGTTTATACACCCACTCTTCCACCTGTATTTCATACAATATTCCCTGTGCAATCAGTCTACCAGCTCCTTTGGGCTGCTTTGTGGAACGTTTTGAGCTTTGGACCCATTTAGGTTCGTGTATACATCAATTGTATATCACTGTATATCCAACAAATACTAGTAACACTTATATACATGCTTCCTCAAGCTTATACCAGCTTCCAATGAATGACCCGAAAGGACGGGATGACTCGAAGGTTATGCAAATAAGAGTCAAAAATAGACTCCAACGATTGTTACATGTAGCAAACAAGAAACACAAAGAATTAATATTTGACAAATGTCAATGTACCAAACAATGTAAAAATAAGCAAATCCCATACCACAAAATAATTTTTAACTGGACCATTGTTAAACAACAAGTAAAGCTAAACATCGAACTAAGAAATACACCGAAAGAAGTTGAACAGGAAAAGGAGCAACCAAAGTAGTTCATAATCCCACAAAGGTCTCCTCATAAGTCAAAGACAGAAAGCTTGGGTCACAAATAGAACTAAACAAAGTAATAATCCACATTTAGTCATTCCAATCAAGGCAAACATCATATTTACTATTGTGCTAAACAACTAACCAAACATAGACCATTTCAGATTCTAATATAACCATATCATAACTTCAAGTAAATGCTCGTAACCAGAAAGTTTGGATAGATTTAAACTAAACCAAAAACAAGCATAATGAGAAAATTGAGGCAAACTTGAACAGTTCATGAGAGTGAATAAAACGAAAAGTAAACTACGTTAAGCTAGAACCACAAAACCAACATCAAACAACATCTCATCGCTTCTCATAACTTACTGGAAATCAAAACAAAACAACATCTTATATGTATGGGTCAATGGGGGAATCAACTTAGCTGTATAAGAAATCCTAAAAAAGAATCTAGACAGAATTTTGAAATGGATAACTGAAAGCTAATCATCTTGTAGTCTAAAAAAATGACTTCAGATGAAACCAGAATCATGATTAACTGAATGAACACAAATTACATTCGCAATAATAAAGAGAGCAGAGATTTGAAAAACGCAACCAGTACAAAAATAAAAATAAATTTACCTTGTTGAGGGCAGCGAACAGGACAATACGAACTCGAAAAGCCTCCACCACCACTAGACTCTAGTTTTTTGACACTTAGAAATTCTAAGGAGCTATATATTTCAAGCAAGAAGATATGTCTTTAGAGAGTTAAAAAATCGGCCCCCTCATCAGTGAATAAGTGGGGGTATTTATAGGTGAAAAATCAAGGCATTTTGGGGGAAAATTAAAAATTAAAAATTCAAATGTTGAGGAAAGATCTTGGGATTGTATGGTTGCTTTCGATTTTTGAACATAGGTACGGTTTTGCCGTTGGTTCCCATTGACTTTGTTGTCACTGGTCAAGAAAGTAAGAGGAAGAAGACCAAGGGAGCATGAAAAAGGGAGAAAAAAGGAGGAGGGGCGTGTCAATTTTTTGTTGAAAAAGAAGAAAAGGGATGTAGCATGGAAAGGGAAAGCAAAGTGGGAAATAAAATAAAAGGGGGTTGAAAAGAAAGGGGACAATCATGTGGGTTTGTTGGGAGGAGAAATAAAGTGGGAAATAAAATAAAACAAGGGGGTTCGCAGGTTGAAAAGAAAGAGGGAAAGTCACGTGAATTTGTGATATAAGTGCATGTAGGTTGATTTTTGTTTCAAAAAGAATATGGGCTGATTTTTTTTTTTGAATTGATTTGCGCCAAATTCGGTCCAAAATGGACCAATTGGTCTAAAACAAGTATACTAAAATGAATTTAGGGTGGGAACTGAATTTGAGACTTGGCCATTCAAATATTACAATCATAGTCATATTAGGATTTAGAAAGTAGTCAAATTGGATTAGTTGATTAATTCGACCACAAGACGAATCAACATAAATTAATCAAAAACCTTCTTAAAAATTAAAAGTGAAATAATTAACTCATAAATGATATATAATTATATTAGGATAAAGATAAAAATAAAATAAAATCTTTTGGAGTTATCTCTTTTGGAAAAATTATGAAAAGTAACAATTAAAATATGTAATATAAAATACGTGTATATATATATATATATATATATATAATTATACATTAGCAATTAAAAGGTTAACACCAAAATAACTTAAAACATTTTTTTTTTTGAATTTTCAAAGATAATTATTTCAAATTTAAGACATTGAAGAAGCTTGATAATTAATTTATATTGTAGGAGGTCAATAATTGAGTGGCAACATCCAGCATTTACAATGTTTATCATAAGTCACATTCTTTTAGAAGAATGATTAATCATATGTATATGTTTCATAAATTTTTATTGCAAGCATATTGCGATGCTTTTGAAATTTATGATATTTTCATGACACACCTCAATATCACCTTGAAAGGTCAAGTGTATCATCACTTTATCTTCGTTTCTTTGGATGAAGGATTTATAAACTTATCAAATTATTAGGTTGCACAACGACCGTAGGTCCAGTGACCTTTCATACTACTCTAATGATGAAAATTACCTCCACGAACTCACAATGTTCTTCCTTTCATAATTACCACAATGATGATTATTATAATTTTGTCCCTCCATGCCCGTAAGTATACATTTAATCACTTGTCATCTTTTATTATTATTGCTACCACATTCATATGATAGAATGAAGCAAATCAATTGGGTGGATTCCAAACTTATCATGTACAACTACCATATTCGCTTCAAGGAATGGAGCAAATCCAATGGGAAGAATTTCATGACTTTTCATCAGAAATATATTATTTGCCTTACTCATCATTATATCATTACTATGGTGCATTAAAATTTGAATTCAATGTCATATCCATATAAGACACGTTCGACAATAATTCTATGGGACTCAAACTCAATATCTTATCATGGTGCATCAAAACCCAATGATATCTTACCCTCTTGGTGCAATAGAACTTGAATCTACCATCTTACCCTCAAACATTTTTCGTTATGTTCTCGATAACGCCCTGCCTAAGCATTATCTTTTAAGAGTCAAATATGATTCTACTTGGGCATAGAAAAGGGAGGCAACACCTTTTTTTTCTTTCTTTTGAAGGAATTTTGATACAATCTAAGAAAATGCTTAGGTGCCCGATATTTATTTTTTTTCAGTGTCTTTTCAAGCCACAATAATGACATTCTTTACCTGGATTATTTTGAGAACCCATGTTGTTCTCCTTCTTTTTATGATCACTATCTCGACGATTATTATATCATCTCTTGCTCTTGTTATGTCCGCACACATAATCCTGGCCTTGATTATTTTGTCTTATTTCAGACTGGCTCTGTTCTTCTACCATATTTGCTTCTGGTAATGGAGCAGTTTCAGTGAGCCGAACTTCATGATTTTTTTATTAAAAAGTCATTATGCTGCTTAGCACCAGAAGACATGAGATCACTTTAAAGTATTTTTGAGAACCTTTTTCATGGTATTGTTACTGTAGTATCACATTTAAGATATGAAAAGTATTTAATATTTTTTTCAGCATGTCCTCATCATTTATAATTTTCACACATAATTTTAATGGAGAAGTGATTCTAAATATAACAAAATTACTCAATTACAGTTTTAAAATATTGAAACAATAAGTGCATCCAATCATAGCAAGCCCTTGGCAATACCGTTGCCTTAAGGTGATCATACTTTACTTTCAAACCTATCCACAATTCAAGTGGATCTTTCACTGTCTAGTATTCTACCTTCAGACTTTCATCCTGATGAGGAAAAAAGAAAAATCATAGTCTTCGCTTTATCCTGGCTTGATATTTTATTTTCTTCCATTATAGTATCATCAAGACTCTTAACGCCAAGATGAATTTCAGCATGAAGTACCAATGACAAATAGCTCTTTCTAGAAACGTCAAGTACCACATATTCAAACTTTGACAAATTTGACATGCATGATAAAAATTTATCATAATTTTGATTTCTTTATAACAAATTGTACATTAATGTTATAGATGATAAAGTATAATATGAGTATAAAATATATTATTTGTATAAACATAGAAGATTACAAAAGCATATAACACATGAAGTATTGAAATGGTAAATTAAATATATTTTTTAATTGTCCTACAATATTTCTTTTACTAGTTTCAATATTAACGTCAAAGTTTTGTAGGAACTACAAGTCATATCTAATGCAATACACAAATAATAATCGTAAATGTATGCCAAGAAAATACCTACATGTATTTTAACTAGCATGTTATCATATTTCATAATATCTAATTTAGAGTTATAAGTTAAGGCATAAAAATAGTATAATAATTTAAACTTGAAAAATGTATCAATTATCATACCTAATATCATAATAATACCTAACACAAGTCATGTATGTAGTAATTAAGTTGCAGATCAAAGAATTATGAAATCCGTGTTAAAGACGTTACAAACAAATAAATATATAAATGTATATATATGTGAGTCAGAAAGAAAATTGATTAACTTAAGAAAAAAAAAGGATAACCTCAACTTGAGTAAATCTCAATTGGTTTGAGACTCATTTTGATAACGTATTGTAAAATATAAACAATATAGAACAAGAAATGTAGAGAATAGAACTGTAAAAGTCATCTTATTCAAATGTCTTCAAGTCTCACTTACAATGGTGAATGATAACTTTACTTATAGGTTGAGAAATCATTCCAAAAGTCACCATATTAAATATCATACATAATAAATATATTTTTATTCAAAATGATTCATAGAACCTAGAGAAAATATATGCATGAATGTAAGTAGTTCATGTATTAATTAAATGGACAATCCACTCATTTGTATTATAACAAATAAAAAATTTTCAATAGCTAGGTGTACTCAATTACTTGAGATGAAGATAAAGAGCCAAAACTGTCCAAACAAAATATAATATAATCCAATTCCGTCGATTTTATTTCGAGTAAATAATTTAAAATTTTTATTTTACATTAAATAAATACTTAATGTTGAGTTATAATTAATAAAAAAATTTAATGTTTAATTTAATTAACGGAAATATCAATAAATTTGCAAAACAGTAAATATATATACATCACCATAAGTTAATTATTTTGTATTAAAAAGATTGTAGAAAACAAATCAAATCTTTTCAATAGCTAGGTGTGCTCAATTACTTAAGATGAAGATGATCAGCTAAAGTTGTCCAAACAAAATATAATCCAATTTTTTTCGATTTTATCTCGGATAAGTACTTTTAAGATTTTATTTTATATTAAATAAATAATTAATATTGAGTTATAATTAATAAAAAAATTTATGTCAGTACATTTGAAAATGCAAAATATATATATACATCACGTCAACTTAATTACTATGTATTAAAAAATTTATGTCAGTACATTTGAAAATGCAAAATATATATACATCACGTCAACTTAATTACTATGTATTAAAAAAGTATAAAAATTGTTAGAGCCCGTGAATTGGTGTTTTAAAATCATTCCGAACTTTGGGACCAACTTTGTGATTTTGGGAAATTCTACACTTAAGTATAATTTTGGAGAAATGGAGAATTTAAGTTGGAATTTTCTTTTAGTATGTGATTTGGGACCAACTTTGTGATTTTGGGAAATTCTACACTTAAGTATAATTTTGGAGAAATGGAGAATTTAGGTTGGAATTTTCTTTTAGTATGTTAGTTGAAATTTATGGATGTTTATATGTACAAGTGTACACTTACAAGACCAAGAATAATTAGTCTTTCATTATGTATTTATATGTTGGAAAAATATA
>DF361744.1:26240-49070 GCA_000787875.1 Solanum virginianum
AAGAAAATCCAAAAGAAGATAATTTGTTTGATATTGCACTTGAGTTTGATTCCTATTCTTCTGTGATTATTATACTCAGTTATATTTATACTTATCGCTTTACATATTCGGTACGTCTTTCGTACTGACCCCCTATCTTCGGGAGCTACGTTTCATGCCCACAAGTTCTGACATACAGGGAAGAGGAATCCCAGCTTAGGACCTCAATCTGCTGTCTGAAGAGCTCCCTCATTACGGAGCCACTTTTGGTATACTTTGTTAATATTTGTGATACTTCAGACTTCATTCACATTGGGTAGGACGGGGGCCCTATCCCGTCTCTTTTGTCAGCATATTTGTTTAGAGGTCTGTGGACTACTGTGAGTATGGGCCATGTTAGTCATCTGTACATCATGTCTGTATATTTGAATTTGGAAGTTATATCTACCAGTCTGAATATTATGATAGCATGCTATGTTTGTTAAGCGGCTGGACCACAGCGGTGACCTTGCCGGCCCACATATATAATCAGTTTGAATATTATGATAATATGTTGTGTTTGTTAGGCGGCTGGACCGCAGCGGTGACCTTGTCGGCCCACATATATATGTATATATATGTCTGTTATATGTCTGTCTGGTTCGCTGAAAATTTTCTGTTTCAGGTGGCTAGTCCATAAAACAGAGGAAACTCTGCCAAAATTTTTACAAATGAATAGTAACTATTATCTGAATTTGGCTTAAAAATTCTGTTTGGGTGCCCCAATCGGGTGCCAATCACGGTCCATAGGTTGGATCGTGACAAAAATGATCAGAATGAAAACTAGTATGGATAAAGGAAGTAAAGTTACTAAAAGAAGAAACAAAAAAGAAATACTAAAAGTGAAGGTGGTTGATATTGTTTATTAACATCTTTTTTATTTCATTTGATTATATTATACTATATTCAATAATGGATAAATATATTACATTGCTGCAATTATGGGCCTTGGACGCTTGGTCACTTCCAAACTAAAAAGAAGAAAAAATGAAATGGTATACTAACAAACAATGTAGTATAAAGTAGCATGCATAAAGTGTCAAACAATAGTGTTAATGATAAGGTTAGGTCGTTAAGATTAGAAAAGTAAAAGATAATAAAAAAGGAGTGAAAATAAGGTCTCATGACCACATACAAATTAAATAGAAAAATATGATATTTTAAATTTAGGAAACTTACCAATATATATCGTATTTAGAAAATATTTATTATTTATAGTAATATAATTTTAAGACATATATAATTCACTTATAATACATAATGTAAATTTTCTATCAAACTATAAGTTTAATATATTTTGAGACACGTGTAATACATCTTTATAATTTTAATACATCTTTTATACATAGTGTAATCCATTACATACATAAAAATTTACAAGTTGATACACTTTAAAATTTGTATTAACATTAAATTTATTATTTATCAAAATACCATTTAAATTACAAAAGTAAATAATTTCCTTTAAGGTTTGATTACACGTATTAAATGAGTGTTTTCCTTTTGTAATTTGTGCTACATTTAGTGTCAAATAGTCATTGTGATTACAAAAATAATCTTTTATTTTCTTTGCAAGACCTTTCATCCTTCCACCTCCAAAGAAGACCCTTCTTATTCCTGCAAACACTCTCAAGCTTTGGTGAAGGTCTTTTTTCCCATCTTAAAACAAAGGTGTTTTGTTTAAAGGTTATTGTTACGGTTTTAAATTAATTCCAAAATTCATTCAGTCTTTTTCTTTCAATTTTATTTAAAGGGTTAAAAAATATTCTTAATTTATTTTTTAAAAATTTTATTATAGTGCATAATCTATACGGAAAAAATTCATGTTATGAAGAGTCCCAGGTTGAAAACCATAACAATGCAATGACTATCTTTTATGATTTCATCTAACTCAAAATTTGCACCTTTTGAGCTTTTTCTTTATACATTTTTCAGTGTTATAAATTATATGAACATATTATGCTTTGTTTTTTGAATTGATTTATGGTAATCGAAATGATTTTTGTTTTGGTAAATGTAGAATCAATTATGTGATGTTGCCCATTTTTAAAGTTTGGTGTGATATTGTCAATTTTTAAAGTTTGATGTGATGTTGATTTTTTTTTTATGATTTTTTCTTGATACTTTTGTAGTCCAGATTTATTTAAATTAGTATTATTTAAAATTTTGTGGATAAATAAATGGTGGATGTACAGTTTTGTTTTTTGGCTTGATTTTGATTGTATTATGATTTTTTCTTATATTAGTCCTATTAAATATTTTTGGTATATAAAAGGTATATATATTGTTATAATCTAAGTTTTTATATAAACCGTTTAAAAGTCAGACAATATTGAGAATTTATTTTGTATAAATATTGGTTCTGAATAACAATAATAATTTATAATTTGAAATACTAACTTTTTGTATAACTTAAAAGACGAGTATTTTAATTGGTAATATAACATTAGTATTAAATGTGGTAAAATGGAATGATGTTGGATGTCGAAAAATATAATTGCAATAATTAAAGTATTAAAGGTGGTAAAAATTGTGTTAGATAATGTTTAATCTTAGTTCCTCTTGTGAATATAAGGTAATATAGATTTATAGAAAATTGAAATTGTTTAAAACCTAATGAATAAATTAAGTGTTGTTGTGCAGTTTTGATTTTTGGTATTATTTTGGTGAGTCTATGTTTTTTTTTAAAATATTTTTTTTAATATTAGTTAATAAGACATTTGGTTGATTAATATTTTTACAAAGTTAAATATTTTTTGGTGTATAAAATGAATATATATTGGTATATTCTAAGTGTTTGCATAAACCGTTAAAAGTCAGAAAAAGATGAAAATTTATTTGGTATGATGATTGGTTTTGAATAACCATAAAAATTTGTAATTTGTAAATATAAAAATTGATTTGAAGATTGGTGTTGACATCCAATTTTTACCTTCCACAATATGAATTAATTATCGAGCTTCTTCAATTTTTAAATAATTCAAAGTAATTGACATTTACAAATTTCAAATATTTTTAAGTGATTTTTATATATAATTTTCCTCATCTTTATAATTCGTTAATGATTTTATCACGTTTGATTAATCCTTTTGTGATCAAGAATTTTGGTACTTGTGTTGATTTCTTTATTTTGTTGGAATTAAGAAGCTTGTCAATTAATTGATAAAATTCACTTTATTCATATTTTAACCAAATTTATCAGTTTTCACCAATTTTGATCAAGATTGCATATAATTCGGCTGATTTTTAAATATAGTTCCTTTTTATTCTTATTTCAGCCTTCCTTTTGGACCCATTATTTAACCCAAATGGACCAAATTTGGCCCAATTTCACCTAAACCCGGCCCAAATCCCCTCTGACATTCTCAGCAACATCACATTACATACACAACATGCATACACTCCTGTGTGTCACTGTCACGAGCCCCTTTTCAATCCTTTCTTTTCCATTTTCACCTTCACACTTCTCACTCTCCCTCATCCCCTTCTTCCCCAACGAACCCATTTCCAGAGAACAAACCCAGAAAACAAAACCAACGTTCAGCAACAAATTCGTACCTACATATCCTCTTTGGTACAAATTCGTTTCAAATAATCTGTGTCTCAATCACGTTCTGCCTCTCAAATCGACGGTGAAAATCTCAAATCCGTTGAGGATTTTTGCGACAAATTGAGATTTTCCTTATCTAGTTTGAGAGATTCGAATTTTGAAAACCTAAAATCCTACCCAAATTTTCAATTTTAACCTTGATTTCCCCCCATTTCAGGTTCCTCTATAAATTCTCCCATTCCTCGCCATTTTTGGGGGGAGTCGTTTTTTACTTTGAAAACCTCGAACAATTCTTGTCCAATATTCTATTCATTGGAAAAAATTGGAAGCGTGATTTTTTTTGTTAGAAGTTCGATTGGAGCAGAACAAGAGTTTGTTGGTGGAAGCCTCCTTCTCCAGTCGTTGATATCCCAATTCCTGCTCCGGAAAAGGTAACACCTTTTCTTATTTCTCGATTCCACTCTTGAATGATATATGTATCATCTGGGTTTGCTTGCATAATTGTGATTCTGGATTTTGTTTGATTTTTGGGCTGCTGCATTTCTTAACATAGCCGACAATTGAATGGGAGTAATATGACGAAACGCTTCTGGTTTTGTTTGAGCTCTCTTAGTCGATGTTTGTTGTAGCAAGATAGTCAAGAAACTAGATTTTAGGCCTATTATTTCAACATCATTTTGCTCACATCAGGGGTCCTTGTAAATGGCAAAGCAATGATTTTGTGCTTTAGTTTATTTGTTCAGCTCTGGGACTATGTTTGTTGCTGAGCTAATGATATTATGTTTGCTTTAAATGGTTATAAGTTTTGTTTCAGTTTCACTTTAGTATGTATCAGGACTTTGTCTTGAAACCTGGCCTTTTTCCATGCCCTTAAAGGATCTAATATTGTTCAAGTTATAGTAAAGTAGCTGATTTCTTCTACTTTGTAGCTATATATTAGGTGTTCTTCGAATCTAGTGAGTAAAAGACTGATTTGCCGGGTTATAGTATCTGTGGTTGGTGACATTCTTTGTTACTTTCTGTAATCATATAAAATTTATTAAAATATAAATTTTATAATATGATTCAAATTAAATTAAATTCAAAATATATAGTCCAAAAATAAAAGTTATGGATTAATATAATTGGGTTAATTAATTAAAATTCAATAAAATATGGATTTAATCAAAAGTCCAAATTCATTTATTTGGGTTACAAAAGATGATCCACTTCTTTGGGCCCAATATCCTGTCATCCAAGAGGCCCACTTGATGCCACGTGTTGGATGACATGGCATGCCAAGTCAAATAAAGAAATCAATAGGATCACGCCATGTGTCAAAATGACATGACATTCTTGTCTAAATCAAAGGCCAATGAATATGAGCCACACGTGCAAGTAATGTGTCTCAACCAATCAAATATCGCCATGTCACTTAAAGGGAGTCCTATTCTTATCACTTTTCCTGCACCATGTCACCTTAAATCTGATTGGCCAGAAGAAATCCTGATTCCATTATAACTCAAGGAGTCCCATTCTTATCACTTTTCCTGCGCCATATCACCTTAAATCTGATTGGCCGGAAGAAGGTTTGATTCCATCATGACTCCTCTATTCTACAACAATATAAAGGGGTCCTCAAAATTCAGAATTGACATCAAGAATTCTAGCAAGAAACAGAGAGAGCTCGTGGATCAAACGAGCATATTTCTCTACAAACAACAAGAAGGATTCAAGAAATCAAGAAATCAAGCATTCAAGTTCAACAACACATCAAGATCAAGATCATCTAGATTCAAGAACAAGCCCAAAAGTCATTGGATTCAAGTAAAGTCAAGATCAAGTTCAAGAACAAAATCCATATCAAGTTCAAGTTCAAGATCATCAAATCCATATATCGAGATCAAGACCACCGAATTTAAGATCAAGCCCAAAAGCCCTTGAATTCAAGTACAAGTCAAGATCAAATCTATCAAGTTTTCAAGATTCAAGAACAAGCTAAAGATCCATTGAATTCATATTTAAAAAGGTGAATCAGAGGATTTATAGAGATTGTAGAACTCACTCCTTGAATAAAATACTACGATTGTAGCAATATTTTTCATTCCCTGAATAATATTTTCTTTACGCGAATACTCCTTGAATAAAATACTACGATTGTAGCAATATTTTTCATTCCTTGAATAATATTTTCTTTACGCGAATTTTATTGTCATACATATTCTGGCATGCCCAATGGGACAATCTGTACCTCTCATCTCAACTTTTCAAGAATCAAAGAATATTCAAATGGCATCCAAGAAGATCAACTCTCAATCAACTTCCTCCAAGGCTGCTGATTCCAAGTTCTCTGCTGAAGTAGAGGGAATCCTGGGTATTACTTTAAGAAGTGTTAGACATGTTACAAGGAGAAAAGCCACTATGCTAGGACAACAAACACCGTGAGTGTCGTCCGCACCAACTCCTGATTTTGGATCTTCAACTCCAAGGGGAGCAAAGTCCTCTACATATGCTTCAGACGGAGGAAGCAGTGTTGCTGAGAAGATCAAGTAGACTTTAGCTCTACTTGAGGTCTCTAGTTCCAAGAATTCTACTGCAAAGAAAGACCAGGACTCATCCAATGAATCTTCTCCACAAGCGTCGCATAATGTGAGACCTCTGAAAATCAACTTCCATGATAATTTATGCTACTCTTCTATGCCTCCAAGAATTATGCAAGCGATGATAGTAAGCGTCACATAATGTGAGATCTCTGAAGATCAACTTCCATGATAATCCATGCTACTCTTCTATACCTCTAATAGTCATGCAAGCGATGACAACTAATGTTTCATCCATAGAGGAACAACTTGCAAGTCTGGCAAAGATGATTGAAGGACCGATGATGATGTTCACGCTCCAATAAGAAAGCGGTCGCTATCAGCAATTAACCTAACCGAAGGTTAGGGTCTAATCCATAGGGAATATGGAGCTTGACTACAAGAATCCACTACTAATCATTTCAAGCATAAATAACTAAAATCTCTAAATGGGTGGGGTGGTTGTGATTAAAAAGTAAAGTAAAATAAACACTAAACTATGATGCGAGAAAACACTCAATTTTGGGGACAACTTGGGAATTGTGTTCATGATGGTTCGTTGACTCAATTACCCTAGATAACATATCTACAACTGAAAATTGACATGCAGGATGGTAACTTAGGTTCTTCTACCCCTCTTGTGCCCTAGGTAATATAACTACAATTGGAAATTCGCATGCAGGATGGTAACTTAGGTTGTTCCAGCCCTCTTGTGAAGGTGAAGGTCGAATTTCACCATGGCGCATGGTTGGCCACCATGGTGTGCCAACTAACTGTCACCAATTGTCCCAGTCAACCTCCCCTTGGTCAAGTTTGGTTGATTAGACGAGAAAACATCAATCAAATCCTGTCATCTACTTTCCTTTTCCTATTCGTCACTACCTTGGTCAGGCAAGTGATAATATGTAGGCTTTGGTGTTGGCCACCACCAAACGATAATTATAATGAAGGAAAATAGACAATACATGCAAACTCCAATCGTAGAAATGCGATAAACCTAGGTTATTTCAAGTCAACTGCCCATGATTCTCACAATCCCAAGTTGTGGGTGCTTAGCTACTCATAGCTAAGGTAAAATCAATAATAATGTAAACAAATGACATAGTTAAGAGTTTACTCCAAGCAGTGAAGAGCAATAACACCTTCAAGTTGAAAACCACAAGCTTCGATTAATGGGAAATAAGTATAATGTGGGTTTTTCAATCCTCCAAAAGTGGGTCTTCAAATTAAAAGATAAAAATCTACTATAAACCCTAAAAATGCTCCTAGAATATTTACAAGTGGCTGTGAATGTCGACTACCCCCCCCCTCCCCCCCAAAATAAACCGTAACATAAAGTGTATATAGTGTTTACAAATTTAACCTAAAAATTATACAGAAAAGATAGCTGGCAGCAGATACGTCACACACGTAAGACTCGCAGGGTGACCTATGAGTCATAATTGGGGTCTCGTAGCTAGCACTTGACATTTTGGACTTGACTATTACGACCCACTATTACGAGTCGTTGCTCGGGCTATGACTCATATGCTCCTTTCGTAGTCTAGGCCTTCAGTTCTTGGTCCAAACTTTTGGATATCTGTTTCTTGCTATGAACCCACTTATATAAGTCGTAGAGACACTTACGACTCGTAGAGTGGCCTCGTAGGGCTGACCTCCACTTAGCAAATTTTTTTACTTTTGCTCTCTATTTCTTGCTACAAGATCACCTTACAACTTGTATCTTGGGCTACGACTCTTAGGTAAGCTCGTATGTCCTGTGATTCAGCAAAATCTGCAACGTTTCTTCAAAATTATGCCAACCTAACTTTTCTGCAAGAACAATACAAAAACACATAAAAACTATAAAAAGTCACATTAAGAACTCACAAAATCCCATGTTTTTGGCATCAAATGTGCTGTATTTTGATGGCACATCAACACCCTCAACTTAGAATTATTGCTTGTCCTCAAGCGATGACTCAATCTAAGCAGATAATGAGAAACACATAGTAGTTACACTAATGGCATATATATCATTTACTTTAATTCAGGTACCCAACTCCCATTTTCAAAATCATATTGCAAAGCTACTCAACAAACTAAAACACAAAGAATGTATCCGATAATCCAACTATGACAAGCAAAGGAATTTCAAGCATCCACAATCACTGGGTTAGTCATATGCTAATTGTGCAGTGCAAATGCCCTCACATAAAAGAAGCCCCTTTTTCTCACTCATAGTGCATTAAAAATCAGGGACTATGCGAAATTCATGCAAAAATGACTAACACTATTGGCTTGCCTTTATACTCAACTCCGAACTAATGACAAAATAGATTCGGATCACTTTAGGACTCAATGGTTTATAACATAAGCTCATGGGCTTTGGTATGGCATTTTAGGCAAGTAGTGACTAAAGCTATCCTTAAACCATGTTTTTCAACACTCTTACCTACAAAACTCAACCCTTTCCATTAAAACCACCCGTACTCTTCCTTTTCAAGCTTTTCTCGAGTGCTTTCTTTCTCTTTTGCTGTGCCTTATTTTTAAACTTATTTTTGTTATTCTTTTCAATCTTAGGCAACTTTTCTTTTCTTTTTCTCACCCGACATATGATTTCTTCATTTCTTTTTTTCTTTCCCAATTAACCACTTCATTTTCATTACTTTACCATAATAAGGGTCACCCGCAACTTAGGCTCTTAGCCTGAGGTGAAACACATAATATCTATTCCCCAAACCAGGGCCACTATTTGTAGCCACCCTCAACTTAGGCTTTTTGCCTCAATCAAGGGTCATATATTCAAAGATAGACCTGGGCCAATATCAAGATATTTCATCAAATAAGGTTAAGTTAGCAAGGTGTCAAGAAAGAATGAGTACATGAGAAGCTCAAACATTTGGAACAAGGGATTCACTAGTTCATTTGGTAGGTCATTTAGGCAAAAGTGGGCTCACTGACAGAACAAAGGCCTAAGATCCCTTCCAAATCAACCAAATCAACCAAATCACCAAACTAATCTTAGAGTACTAAGGCAAATTTTGAGTCAATACACAATGCATAAATACTACAAAGTAAGCTCACACTCTCATGACATCGCATACACAATCAAATAGACTCACAGGTCATGCTTCAAACATCAACTTGTCTTCTCTTTATCAGAATAAACATTGCTTGATAATCACATGTATGATTGCAAAAAATAACCAACAATCTCAAAAAATTTGAGGGCACCGAATTTTCAAAAAACATTCAAAAAGAATTTAAAGACTATATATATATGCCAAAAGATAATGACTACTATATATCTACAAATTATCTACACTACCTAAACATGCCGGTTCAACAGAAAGTAAATATCCACGAGAAAAAAAAACACAGGCAAGAAAACCTCGGGATCAAAATTTGGGGTAGTTATGGACCCTAAACTACTCAGACTTCACCAAGATCCATAATCGCCCACACCACATCAAAAAAGTTGTGCATTGTCCTTAATGCACCAAATCAAGAAACTATAGAGCATATAGGGGTAAAATAAAAAATACCTTGGGTTGCCTCCCAAGCAGCGCCTGATTTATTATCGCGACTCGACTTAGTCCACTTAGTTACTCAGACTTCACCAATTTTTCAAACCTTGCTCCTCCACAGGTTAGCTTTTTCTTCCACCTTGAACTTATGAATTGGACCCTTAATTTCTTTTCCAACTTTCTGTCATGCTCAAAGGGTGGTGGTATAAGAATGAGGGGACTGAGTACTAGATATTGCCTGATATTTGGAGTAGAGGCTTCTAATCTAAGCTTCTTGTAGACTGCAAGGGGCTTCAGATTTAGGCTAGCACCAAGATCATATAGTGCCCTTGTGAAATCCACGTCTTTACTCATGTAGGGTATGGTAGGCATCTTCTTCACTGACTCGATGAGAAGAGTGTTGATGTAGTTGTTTCAACATGGAGAGAGAGTGCTTGACCTTGCTTTCCTCCTCCCTCTTCTTGAGTCTTTGAGGGAAAAGAGGAGGAGGCCTTGGAATGGGCTTGTACTCCTTTTGCTCTTCAATTGATTCATTTACCACATCCTTGCCACACTCTTCTCCTTCGATACATCCTTATCACACCCACTAGTAACCTCCATACATTACCCTTTATCCGCAGAATTTTGCACTGTATCACTAGGCAATGTACCATATTGATACTGCTTAAGTAGAGTTGATACCTGACCAAACTATTGTTGAAGCTGTTTAATAGCCACGTAATGAGACTCTTAATTTTTTTATTAATATTTGCAATTTCTGTTTTCATTCCATGCAGAGTTTCATCCTATGTCTCGGCCTTCTTCAACAGGTGATCAATCATCTCCTTAATTTTGGAGTTTGTGCCTGCATCATATTGGTGTGGTGGCACATAAGAATTATTTTTGGAACCATCTCTACTACTCCACTCGACGTTTGGCCCCCTTTTTTTCATAATAACCACCCTGGCTATATCTGTAAGGACATTCTCTTCTATAGTTCAATTCTGGTTTCCCTGACCTTGGCGCCACTGGTCTTGATTGGAGCATTGAGCATTGGGCTGAAAATAACACTCTGATCAGCGAAAAACCAAGAGTCCTCCTCATAATATAACTCCTCATACATGAGCGTCCATGAAGGCGAATGTTGTGATCAGGGACACTCCACACATCTTTTTTCTTTTATATAGATATGTCCTGGAATGAAACAAAACAAAAACAAACAAAAGTAATATATAAGAGAATCTAGTAATTAATACTTGAACTAACTAATAGTGAATTCAAGTCAAGAACCTAGCTGTATTCCCCGGCAACGACGCCATAATTGTTTATGATGTTCACGCTCCAATAAGAAAGTGGTCGCTGTTAGCAATTAACCTAACCAAAGGTTAGGATTGAATCCACAGGGAATACAGAGCTTGACTACAAGAATCCACTACTAATTATTTCAAGCATAAATAACTAAAATCTCTAAATGGTGGGGGGGGGTTGTGATTCAAAAACAAATTAAAATAAACACTAAACTATGATGCGAGAAACCACTCAATTTTGGGGACAACTTGAGAATTGTGTTCACCATGGTTTTTTGACTCAATTACCCTAAGTAACATAACTACAATTGGAAATTCGCATGCAAGACGGTAACTTAGGTTCTTCCAGCCCTCTTGTGAAGGTGAAGGTCGAATTTCACCATGGCACATGGTCGACCACCATGGCGTGCCAACTAACCATTACCCATTGTCCTAGTCAACCTCCCCTTGGTCAGGTTTGGCACATGGTCGACCACCATGGCGTGCCAACTAACCGTTACCAATTATTCCAATCAACTTCCCGTTGGTCAAGTTTGGTTGATTAGATAAGAACACATCAATCGAATCCTGTCATCTACTTCCCTTTTCCTATTTGTCACTACCTTGGTCGGGCTAGTCATAGTAGGCGGGGTTTGGTGTTGGCCATCACCAAATGACAATTATAATGAAGGGAAATAGACAATGCATGTAAACCCCAATCGTAGAAATGCGATAAACCTAGGTTATTTCAAGTCAACTACCCATGATTCCCAAAATCCCAAGTTGTGGGTGCTTAGCTACTCATGGCTAAGGTAAAATAAGCAAAAATACAAATACAAGACATAAATGAAAGTTTTACCAAAAACACTGATGAGTGTAGGCACTACAAGTTGCAAACCCAAAGATTAATTAATCAACATTCAAGTTGAAAACCACAAGCTTGGATTAATGGCAAATGAGTACAATGAGGGTTTTCACTCCCTCGAAAGTGGGTCTTCAAATTGAAAGATAAAAATCTACTCTAAACCCTAAAAATGCTCCTAGAATATTTAGAAGTGGTTGTGAATATCGACTCCCCCCCGAAATAAACCGTAACATAAAATATATATAGTGTTTACAAATTTAACCCTAAAAATTATATAGAAAAGTCAGCTGGCAGCAGATACGTTGCATACGTACGACTCGTAGGGTGACCTACGAGTCGTAATCGGGGTATCATAATCAGCACTTGGCATTTTAAACTTGACTGTTATGACCCACTATTACGAGTCATTGTTCGAGCTACGACTCATATGCTCCTCTCGTAGTCTAGGCCTTCAGTTCTTTGTCCAAACTTTTATATCTCTGTTTCTTGCTATGAACCCACTTATACGAGTCATAGGGAGACTTACGACTCATAGAGTGGCCTCGTAGGGTTAACCTCCACTTAGTATATTTTCTAATTTTTTCTCTCTATTTCTTGCTATGAGATCACCCTATGACTTATAGCTTGGGCTACGACTCGTAGGTGAGCTCGTATGTCCTATGATTTAGCAAAATTTGCAACTTTTCTTCAAAATCATACCAACTTAACTTTTCTACAAGAATAACACAAAAACACATATAAACCATAAAATGTCGCATTAAGAACTCACAAAATCCCTTGTTTTGGGCATCAAATGTGTTGTATTTTGATAGCACATTAACTTACCAAGCAAATACAACACCAAGAGTCTCGTATCGATAATTTGATGGATAAAGTAGATGGCTTACTAGATAGGGAATCTAACCATGCACCTAGGAGGGGTATTGAGATTCAAGAAATTGAAAATCCTGCGAATCAAGCGCCGACTCTCAAGGAGCTATCAGTTTATGCCAAAGGAATGATCCCACTTTATCAATTAAAGAAGTTTATTGAAGGGACCATTAAAGACATGTATGAAGTCTCCACCAAGTCTTCCCATATATATGCTAAGCCTTACACTGCAAGGATTGATAGCCTTAGAATGCATGTCAGTTATCAACCTCCCAAATTTCAGTAATTCAAAGGCAAAGCGAATCCAAAGCAGCATGTTGCACGCTTTGTAGAGACATGTAATAATGTTGGGACCTATAGAGATCATCTCATCAAATAATTCATCCGTTCTTTGAAAGGAAATGCCTTTGACTGGTACACAGATCTTGAGCCTCATTTCATTGACAGTTGGGAGCAACTGGAGCATGAGTTTCTCAATCGCTTCTACAGCACAAGGCGCACAATTAGCATGGTAGAACTAAAAAATACTCACCAAAGAAAGGATGAACCAGTCATTGACTTCATAAATCGATGGAGGAACACAAGTCTCAACAGCAAAGATAGACTTAGTGAAGCTTATGCAATAGAAATGTGTATCCAAGGAATGCACTGGGAGCTTTTATACATCCCACAAGGGATCAAAACTAAGTCTTTTGAAGATCTAGCGACTTGTGCTCATGATATGGAGCTGAGCATGTCTTCTGCCAGAAAAGATGGGATGCTTATTCATGATTCTCGCAAAGGAAAAGACAAGTAGGAACAATGAGCAAATTTGTGCTCAAGAATGATAATAAGGAATCTATGAATGTCAACACATCGCCTGTGAAGTTTACTACGAAGAAGAGTAGGAAGCAAAGTGTGAAGACAACCTTTTAGGGGCGCTAAATTGAAAGCTAACTTTAAAGGAGATATAAGAAAAAGAATACCCTTTTTTTGGATTCTGATGTTTCTCAAATATTTGATAAGTTAGTTGAACTAAAGCTCATCAAGTTACCAGAGATGAAACAACCCGATGAAGCTGGAAAGACTGATGATCCAAACTATTGCAAATATCATAGACTTTTGGGTCATTCTCTTAAAAAGTATTTCTTCTTCAAGGATAAAGTTATGCAATTGGCTAGGGAAGAGAAGATCGTCCTTTATGATGAGAAAACAAGTTCTAACCAAATCTCTATCACTTTTGGCTCGCATTGACCTAATCTAGATATACACACCTGGAGAGAAGAAGTCATTAGAGCCAAATAAAATCCAAACTGATAGAATGATGAAGGTTGAATTCTCATGGCTAGGCGAAGACATAAGAAGCCAAGTTTATGAAGAAAGTCATCTAAGCAACCGACAAGAGGAAGGATAGTGAGGAGACCAAGTAAGCAAAAGCTAGTCACTCATCTAAAGAAAGAAAAGGTGGAAGTGCATCACTACCAGAAGGGTCGACGAAACTTGACTGTTATGACCCACTATTACGCTAGTCACTCATCTAAAGAAAGAAAAGGTGGAAGTGCATCACTACCAGAAGGGTCGACGTCCTGTGACTTTGGAGAGTTCTTGTCGAGTTGGTTTCATACCAGAATTTTCCAAGAGAACAACGAGGCATCATGTTTTAACATCGACAAAGGAGAAATAGTAGGTGAAAGTTCATCAAAGATGTCTCACATGGGTGAAGCAGAAGCAATGAGCGAAACTTCATCAAAAACATCTCCCTAATCTTCTGAGAGGCCTGGAGAACCCCCTTCTCAAAAAACACATGCATGTGATACAAAAATCACATTTACAAAGGATGATCTCCTTCTCGGTGAAAAGCTACATAATCATCCTTTGTACATGGTGGGTCATGTGCTAGAGAAGAGGATAAATAGAATCTTGATTGATAAAGGATCTAGAGTTAACATTTTGCCTATCCATATATTGAAAGAACTGGGCATCATGACTGAGGAACTTAGTGAAAGTCATCTGTTAATACAAGGATTCAACCAAGGGGGCAGAGGTCTATGGGCTCCATCAAGTTAGAAATCCATATTGGTGATTTGCGATCTAGTGCATGGATGCATGTGATTGATGCAAAGACTTCATACAGTATATTGCTTGGTAGGCCTTAGGTGCATGAGAATAAAATTATCTCATTCTCTTACTATCAATGTTTGAAGTATCTTCAAGATGGAATTGAAAGGAAAATAATTACTGATGATAATCCTTTTACCGAAGCTGAGTCACACTTTATTGATGCAAAATTCTATCTGAAGAACTACATTGTGAAGGAAGCAAAACTTGACGATGTCAAATCGACCAAGTCCAAAATGCTTGCCAATAAAAAAACTGATGTGGTTGTTGGAAAGGTCAAGGCCAGTATTAGGGAGCTAGATTCTTATCAAGATAAAGGGAAGATCGTGTCCTCGAAGAAGAAGCGAACTTTTGTACCTGCTATGTACTAAAGGTAAAGAAAAAGGCAGGTCAATCATCTAAAGTTTAGGGAAATATACTGAGAGGGTTAACTCTTCATATCAAACGCATTGATGCAATCAACTTGTCTTCAAACCTACTGGGAGAGTTTGTGACTCAAAATCCACCTCCAAATATGTCGCTCCCTATAAAAAGTACAAAGGGCTTTGCTCCAAATGCTTACAAGTTACTTGGAATCAACCTTAATGAGCCATCTAAATTAGGGAAACTCCCATCAGATGATGTCACCAAGAAGGCACGCGAAGGTTTGGGCTATAACCAACCACCTTCAGTCCGTATTTCCATAAAAAGAGCAAGTAACAATTGCATCACCATCGAAGATGAGTCTTCTTCTTCTAACATAAGACCTTCTGTCTTCGATCAACTTGGAAAACCCACTATAAGAACTTCTTTGTTTGAGAGGTTGGGACAATTGAAGAAAGAAAATAAGAAGCATCGGAGAAGTTACCTAAGGGTGACAACACTTGCTTCGTTTATCCAAAAGGATGTCCAAAGCACAATTCCCTCTAGGGTGAAGTGAAAAGTGAAACTCATGGTTTCGTGTGGAGAGGTGCTAAAGGCAAAGACTCACACCATGGTTTACCCAAGGAACGTGAGGAAGATGAAGAAAGTGTAGGCTCCTCATATCATATTGCAACTTTAAGGGAGCTTGATACCTCATCTCAAGTAAAGGTTGATGGAGGATCAGAATACATTGCTGGGTGTTACCACATATCTGTTAGTGAGAATGATCCACAAGAGGAAGAAGATGCTAGAGATGCTCCACCAAAACTAGCAAAAGGAGTGAAAACCACGATAGACCCGTTAAAAGAAGTCAACCTTGGCACTGATGAAGACCCAAGGCCAACTTACTAAAGCGCTTTTCTAGAAGTTGAGGAAGAAAACACTTATATGAAGCTACTCAAAGAGTATAAGGATATATTCGCTTGGAGTTACAAACAAATACCTGGCTTAAATCCTAAAAAAGCAGTCCACCAATTGGCAGTCAAGAATGGTACTCATCCTGTAAAGTAGGCCCAAAGACATTTCAAGCCAGAGTTGGTCCCATTGATCGAGAATGAAGTCAACAAGCTCATTAAGGTAGGCTTCATTCGTGAAGTTAAATACCCCACGTAAATTTCAAGCATTGTTCCTGTGAGGAAGAAAAATGGCCAAATTTGAATTTATGTTGACTTCAAAGATCTCAACAATGCATGCCCTAAAGATAAATTCCCACTGCCCATTCCAGAGATAATGATTGATGCTACAACTATTTATGAGGCAATGTCATTCATAGATGGTTCTTCTGGTTATAATCAAATCCGCATGTCACCAAAAGGTGAAGAACTCACCGCATTTCGCACCCCTAAAGGTATATATTGCTACAAAGTGATGCCTTTTGGTCTAAAAAATGCTAGTACCATATATCAAAGGGCTATGCAGAATATATTTGATGACTTACTCCACAAAAATATTGAATGTTATGTTGATGACTTGGTGGTGAAGTCAAGAAAGAGGGGTGGCCATTTGAAAGACTTAAGAATGGTGTTTGAATTGCTCTGAAGATATCAACTAAGGATGAACCCATTGAAATGTGCCTTTGGGGTTACTTCTAGAAAATTTCTTGTCTTTATTGTGCAACATCGAGGGATCGAGATTAATCAAGCTAAAGTTGATGCCATCTTGAAGATGCCCCAGCCTCGAGACATTCATGAGTTAAAAAGCCTTCAAGGAAAGTTAGCTTACCTGAGGAGGTTTATCTCGAATCTAGTTGGGAGATGCCAACCATTCAGTAGTCATCTTATGAAGAAAGGTGTTCCTTTTAAGTAGGATCAAACATGCAGTGAAACTTTTGAAAGTATCAAAGCATATCTGGCAAACCCTCCAGTTCTAGCAGCCCTTATACCTGGAGAGCCATTGATACTCCACATTACGGCACAAGAAAGGTCTGTTGGAGCCCTATTAGCTTAAGAGAATAGAGAAGGCAAAGAAAATTCCCTCTACTAGAGCAGAATGATGACACCAAATGAAAAGCTATATTTGGCTCTAGTCTTCTCAATTCAAAAGATGAAGCATTATTTTCAAGCTCACGTTGTTCGTCTAATATCTAAAGCAAACGCCATCAAATTTGTCATGTCAAAACCAGTCCTCAGCGACCGACTGGCAAGGTGGTTTCTCCAATTCCAACAGTTTGAGATCGTGTACATCCCTCAAAGAGCTGTAAAGGGACAAGCATTAGTAGATTTCTTGGTAGACCATTCGATACCAGACAATTAGAAGCTAACTGATGAGCTCCCTGATGAAGATGCGATGGTCATTGAAATACAACCTCCTTGGAAGATATACTTTGATGGGGCTGCACATAGTGGCAGAGCTGGCGCTAGAGTGGTGTTTGTCACTTTACAAGTAGAGGTCCTACCATTCTCCTTCACATTGAAACAACGTTGCTCCAATAATGTCGCAGAATATCAAGCATCGATGCTTGGTCTCAAAATGATTGTTGACATGAAACAATTACAACTGCAAGTCTTTCATGACTCATAACTAGTGATTAAACAACTTTTGGGAACTTATGAGGTCAGAAAGCTCAAATTGTGCCCATATCACTGTTATGCTCAAACATTAATAGGATGGCTTGGAGATGTGACCCTCCAACATATGCTGAGAAAGGAAAAGAAAACAGTTGATGCCTTAGCTGCTCTAGCTTCAACTCTAACTCTTGTTGATCAAACGCAAGTTACTATATGCCAAAAATGGGTAGTACCACCACTGGATGAAGATGAACATATGAAGGATAAGCTTGAGTATGTTGTTGTAGTTTCTAAAGTCAACAAAGAGGACAGGCGACAAGCTATCATTGACTACTTATGTTATGGGGTACTCCCAGAAGATGCCAGAAGGAGGACTAACATTCGTCATCGTGCACCTCATTTCCTTTACTAAAGGACATACTATATAGAAGATTATTTGAGGGGGTACTCCTTCGATATCTGGGAGAGGAAGAAACAAGTCAAGCTTTGCAGGAAGCTCATTTGGGAGTATGTGGGTCGCATCAATTTGGACCAAAACTCCACTTTCACATAAACAGAATGGGGTATTATTGGCCAACCATGGTAAAAGACTGCTTGGATTATGTTTGAAGGTGCAAAGCTTGTCAATTCCATGCAAACTTTATACATCAACTGCCTGAAGTTTTAGACCCGACTGTTACATCTTGGCTATTCGATGCTTGGGGATTGGATATAGTTGGACCACTCCCAAAATCTTTTGGTGGGCACCTATATATCTTGGTTGCAACAGATCACTTCTCACAATGGGTCGAAGCTGTCGCTCTCAAAGAAGTAAAGAAAGAGAATATTGCAAACTTTATTCGGGTGAAATAATATACCAATTCGGCATTCCTCGATACATAATAACTGACAATGGCAAGCCGTTTGATAACAAATTGATGAATAAGATTTGTGATCTTTTCGGCTTCAAGCAGCGAAAATCATCTATGTATCATGCTGCCACCAATGGTCTTGCTGAAGCATTCAATAAGACTATGCAATCTCCTGAAGAAAGTAGTCTCCAAGTCCCTGAAGATATCAACTGCATTCAATAAGACTATGCAATCTCCTGAAGAAAGTAGTCTCCAAGTCCAAATGAGACTGGCATGAAAGAATGGAATAAGCTTTGTAAGCATATAGGACAACATATCGCACACCAACTCAAGCAACTCCATATTCGCTTGCTTTTGGAGTTGAAGTAGTCCTGCCACTTGAGCAACAGATACCTTCCTTGAGACTTGCTATTCAAGAGGGACTTACCGAATAAGAGAATGACCGACTATGTCTCTCTAAGTTAGAAGCGCTAAATGAAAAGAGGCTCGAAGCTCCACAAAATCTTGAATGCTATCTGGCTCATCTATCTCGTGCTTTTAACAAAAAGGTTCGCCGGAGGTGCTTTCAAGTCAGAGACCAAGTCCTCACAGTAAGGAGACTCATTATCACTTCACATAAGTCTAGGGGAAAATTCACCTCGAAGTGGGATAGATCATATGTAGTACAAGAAGGCATATTCAAACAGTGCTTACAAACTTGTCGATGCAGATGGCATAAGGATTGGTCTCATAAATGCAAAATTCCTCAAGAAGTACTACCCTTGAAGTGAGATAGCGCTTCATGACGTACAAGCCTAAAATGCATGTTACTCCTGGCCTGTAAGAGTATAAACTATGTACAACACACCAAACAAAACATCACTATTTCATAACTACATTGTGACTTGATCCTCTTCATTGAGGTATGTAGGCGCTTGGAATTATACTCTAAGTTCAGTTGCATGAGTGTCGAAAAACCATATGTCCCCACTTGATCTCTCACATGAGAATTAAAGTTATGAGTACCCTTTATCAAACTTTAGACTTATACCAAATGGTGGTGACTCCATGGGGGCAAATCCCTATGAAATATGAGCTTTCTCAACAGCGTACTTGAAGTCTTCATATACTCTAAGTATGTAAGTTAGAGTTTGCGAATTCTCTAAGTCTACAGCTTGAAATGCTTATGTCTTTCCAAATATGAAATTCGAAGTCTTCAAATACTCTAAGTACACAAGATGAGACTTCAAATCCTCTAAGTATGCAAGTTGAAGCCTTCAGATCCTTCAAGTACACAAGTTAAAGTCTTCAAATCCTGAAGTACACAAGTTTAGTCTTCAAATCCTGAAGTACATAAGTTAGAGCCTTCAAATCCTCTAAGTACGCGAGTTGAAGTCTTCAAATCCTCCAAGTATGCAAATTAAAGTCTTCAGATCTTTTCAGTACACAAGGTGTAGTCTTTAGGTTCTTTAATTATGCAAGATGGAGTCCTCAAATTCTTCAAGTATGCAAGCTAAAGTAAATCTTCAAGTTGAAGTCTTCAAGTCGATTAAGTTTGCAAATTGAAGTCTTTAAATTCTTCAAAATCTACAAGTTGAAGTCTTCAAATCTTCTAATTGTGCATGTTAAAGTCTTTAAATCTTCCAAATATGCAAATTATTCAGGTATTTAGATCAGTTGAAGCCTTCAAATCCTTCAAATCTTTAAATTGAAGTTTAAATCCACCATGGTTCTTCAAAGCCACTAAGTGTGCGAACTTCAAGAAAATCTTCAAAGATTACAAGATGTAGACTTCAAATTGTCATTCTTATGGCTGGAATGTATAACCATTTCCTTTTCACCATAAGGACGTCTTCAAATTATCATCCTTAAGGCGGGAATGTGTATCCATTCCTTCTCACGGTATGGATCTCTTCAAATTATTGTTCTTAAGGAGGGAATGCGCATCCATTCCTTTGCGCGATAAGAACTACCATAAATTTACCTTGTTCTTAAGGCGAGAGTAAGTATCCATTTCTTTGCGCGATAAGAACTACCATAAAGTTACCTTGTTCTTAAGGCGGGAATGAGTATCCATTCCTTTGCGCGATAAGAACTACCATAAATTTACCTTGTTCTTAAGGCGAGAGTAAGTATCCATTTCTTTGCGCGATAAGAACTACCATAAAGTTACCTTGTTCTTAAGGCGGGAACGAGTATCCATTCCTTTACGCAATAAGAACTACCATACAGTTACCTTATTCTTAAGGCGGGAACGAGTATCCATTCCTTTACGCAATAAGAACTACCATACAGTTACCTTATTCTTAAGGCGGGAATGAGTATCCATTCCTTTGTGCGATAAGAACTACCATAAAGTTACCTTGTTGTTAAGGCGGGAATGAGTATCCATTCCTTTACGCAATAAGAACTACCATAAAGTTACCTTGTTCTTAAGGCGGGAATGAGTACCCAAACCTTTGCGCGATAAGGACTACCATATAGTTACCTTGTTCTTAAGGAGGGAATGCGTATCCATTCCTTTGCGCGATAAGAACTACCATAAAGTTACCTTGTTCTTAAGGCGGGAATGAGTACCCAAACCTTTGCGCGATAAGGACTACCATATAGTTACCTTGTTCTTAAGGAGGGAATGCGTATCCATTCCTTTGCGCGATAAGAACTACTATAAAGTTACCTTGTTCTTAAGGCTGGAATGAGTATCCATTCCTTTGCGCGATAAAAACTACCATAAAGTTACCTTGTTCTTAAGGCGGGAATGAGTATCCATTCCTTTGCGCGATAAAAACTACCATAAAGTTACCTTGTTCTTAAGGCGGGAATACATATCCATTCCTTTGCGCGATAAGAACTACCATACAGTTACCTTATTCTTAAGGTGGGAATGCGTATCCATTCCTTTGCGCGATAAGAACTACCATAAAATTACCTTGGTAAAGGTGGGTGGATACGGATTCATCCCTTCACACCTCAAGACTAAATTCTTGTACTACCAAGAATCTTGAATTATGGCCCTACAACAAAAGAAAATTGGGGACCAAGTTGACAAGGAAATATAATAACCGTGGACTCTTTATTATAAGGAAGGAAAAAATCATCATTTTCTTTGTAAGTATTTTTACTTTATTCTTTTCACAAAAAGGATAAAAATAAGCTTATTTGGGACCATGTGATTAAGAGAAAGAAAATATGATTCATTAATCAAAGAAGCTATTTTTTTATGAATCAAATATATGTATATTTTTTCTTTTAGTCACTTTCGTATGAAATACAAAATACTCATGTGATTAAGTGAAAGAAAATATGATTCATCAACCAAAGAAGTCATTTCTTGATAAATTAAATATATGTATGTTCTTTCGTTTAGTCACTTTCATATGGAATACAAGATACCCATGTGATTCAAAATAAAAAGAGATGATTCATCAAACAAAGAAGTTATTTCTTGATGATTTAGATCCATGTATATTCTTTTTTTTAGTCACTTTTCATATGAAATAAAAAATACTCATGTGATTAAAAAAGAGGGACAACAAAAGAATACAAAAAAAAAGGAAAAAAGAAAAGGAAAAAGAGCTTACCTCGCACATTGATGCTCCACATCTCCAAAGATTGTTTACAAAGAGGGACTCTAAATCCATGAACATTGATGCTAAAAGAATAAGAAGCAAGTTCTATTTATAGATGTTCAAGAAATCCGTATCATACGTTATCTATGATTTCTGATTCTACTCTAAAGAGGAAACCCTTCTCCAAGGATAACTACAATTCCTCTTTAAACTAGAAATCTAGAAAGAGAAACTAAAATTGACATGTCCTTGACCATATTAAAATAAAAATATATTTTTCTATAATTAGAGATGCTACGGGCGAGAAGCACGCACTCTATGTCCAAATTGGACTGAACATCTACGCGCTCTCTGTCCAAATTGGACTGAACATCTTTGAACGGTTCTACGAAAATAAAATTGAGGCAGTGGAATTCAATTAAAACACAAAAAGGAGGGTAGATTAAAGCATTAAATGCTTCACCAAACAATTCCCTCAAATGTTGTCACGTCATACATGATGACAACAGTGGTGAAATACTATATGAATTGGTCCATATGAATTCATAAGAATATATGGATTGTTAGGTCAAGTTAAAAATGTTCTAACTTGGTATAATATATGCATTGGTTCATATGCTAGCTGCCCCTCTTACACCTCTACCACGACCCATAGGTTCTTGTTGATCCCTACCTATTGGGGGAACTGATGATGAAGATGCAATAACAGATCTGGTAAATTGTACTGTATCACCTATACACCTCCTTGGACAATCTCTTACTATATGCCCTGGTACACCACACCCATAAC